>VWZF01004740.1:0-22575 GCA_013396755.1 Sclerurus mexicanus | reverse complement strand
TGTTCCCCATGCCCTGGATGTCCCCCATCCGGTCCTGGACTCCCCCCATCCCCTGGACGCCCCCCATCCCTGTTCCCTCCCCTCCTCAGCCATGGCTCCTGCTGGGCTCAGGTGTCACTGGGACAGGTGGGACTTGGCTTTCCACCCATCCCGTCCCTCTCGCCCGTCCCTGCCGAGGAAGCTCCGCAGCCAAGGTGGGTTTCCATCCCCGCTCCCCTCTGTTGGTGCCGGCGCTCACAGAACATATGGTATGTAAGAATCACCCGTTTCTCCGTGAGATCCCAGCAAATTCGCAGCATATCGGGGTGAGATACTTTTAGAGCGTCTCTTAACTCCTTCGTGGCTGGTTTCCATCCCGGAGCATTGCATGGGAACATATGGTTCACCCCCAGCCGCTGGTGTGGTTGCTTTTTTGTGCTGCAGCTTTTTTTTCTCCCCACCCCGGTTTGGTTTTGTGCGTGTGGTTGGGTTTTTGTCTGGGTGTTTTTGTTGTGCTTCGGTTTCTGTTTTCTTGGGTTTGTTTCTGTTGTTTTTTTTTCTTTTTTCAGAGCAAGTCAGTGGGAAAATGTGTGGTATCACTTGTAGTTATTGGTTGTGGGGCCTTTTGGGGATGACTTTAGTTTATCTTTGCTAAGCTTTTGCCCCCGTTTGAATGACAAACTTCTCAAATGAGGAATTATAGGCCAGACTGACCCTTCTGCATCCACTGGAGGATCTTTTGACCCCATCACTAAGCACTACCTGGCTGGATTTGAGCGCTGTTTTACTCACCTCTACCTTCCTTGTACCTCTTAAAGTTTAATTTCTTTTTTATTTTGTATTCTCAGCATTACTGCACCAAGCATAAATATTTCAGGTTGTATTTGCATGCCTTCCTTACCACTGGACTGCCATACTTAATAAGTAGAAAGAGATCAAAATAGTTGCCAGAGTTGCTTGTTACTCAGATTTTAATAGCTAATATAAATACTGATCTTTTCAAGTTCATTTAAAAAAAAATCGCCAAGACAGAGTTGATTACATGAAAATGTTGGAATTGAAGCCTGTTCTTATGAACATAAAATGGCATATAATCTCACAATAAACAGGTTTTTTTGAATGTCTCTCTATCTTGAAAATAGTCAGTAGACTTGTTTATGAACATGAGATTTTTTTGTTTGTGTCTCCCACCCTCCAAACTCACGGGATCAGGAATCCATAACTGCAAAACATAATCTCGTTGCTGTTTTGACAGAAGCATTAAAATCTGCGTGGGAATAACACTTGGTTTGTTTTGGAAGGTGGATCCCAGAGTAGATCCAGGGCTTTGGTTTATTGGTGCTGGATTCCAGGTTAGAACAGACCTCCAAAAGGTGGATAAGCAAGTTTGTAATCCTGTGGAAATACAGCACTGAGCGTCCCTGAGCATCTTGGTGGTGGTACAACCGTCACAGCAATTAAATGCTATGCTTGGATTTTGGTTTTTGACCCTCCTGCCAGTACCATCTCGGTCTAATTTTCAAATATTCTATAGCTCCATGTTGTCTTGTCTCGGTTCTGTTCATCTCTGCAAACGTTTGTTATCCCAAGATAAATTATATTCCAGAACTGTTGGGACCTGTGGGCTTTTTCCCACCTGGATGTGGGTGAGGTGCATCAAGCTGGACATCCTGCTGGCACGCTTGGGTCGGGTCCTTTCCCCTGGCAACAGAGTGGTGTTGGCCTTTGCCGGTGGCTTTCCTGCTGGTTTCGGAACAAACCCCTCTGCTGATGCTTTCAGAGCAGGAGAAGCGCAGCAGGGTGCTCTGGAGCTCCTCTTTTCCAGATTGCTGGCTTGACACGGCTTTTGGAAAATGCAACATATATAAAAATAGTTCTGCTTGCATCCTATTAGTGGTGCTGGTTTGGTGGTTGTGTGGTTTTTTTTTGAACTGCTGAAGGAAAAGCTAACGCTGCCAACTGCGGTGGAGACGAGCGAGGTGGATCGTGAGTGTGTTTGTGATGTTCTCTTCCCTCCCCCGGCCTTCCTTTCCAAAGAGCTGTGGCAGCAGCACTGGAGTCTGCAGCTCATTCTTAAGGACAAATTTCCCCGAGCCTGAAGTGTGGTTCCCTGGGAGGTGAACCAGAGTGGTTGTTCCAGCCGAGCTTACGGGACACGCGTGGGGAAGGTGGGTGTGGGATGGCACCCGCTCGTGCAGGTGTGGCAGGGTGTGTAATGGGTGTCTGCCCTGGTATCCTGCTGTACCTCTGCTTCCAAACCCCTCCCCTCTGCCAGCTTCGTGGCCCTTGGCACAGCATCACAACTGGATTTTGGTAGGCGGGCAAAGGTAACTCAAATAACTAAGAATTGGCATAGGAAGTGACTCCAGTGCACCCTGGTCACTTCTGAGGCTGCGTGAAATAGCACTTGGTTGTGTTTTGGGTGCAATCTTTGTTTGGTGGGGACTCTTCAGACTCTGAGCTGTCAGGGAGTGATGTCTGAGCTGCAGGCTGGGTGGAGGTTTGGGCAGGTGGAGTGCCAGTGGTGCCCACATGTACCTGCCCTTCCTCCCTTATGCTGCTTGCACTGTCAGTGCTGTCATTCCAGTGGTAATCCTGCCTCATTTCCACCGAGTAATAATGGCGATTAACCTTTTCAATTTTGACATTATAGATAACAAATCAAGTGTATTGGCATTGCATCTGCAGTGGTAAAAGTTTTTAAAGGATAACAAAAGAGGGGCTCAGCTTATGGCAGACATTCATCATGGAATGGTTAAGGTTGGAAAAACCCAGCACCCACCACTGTGTTCACTACTGAACCATGTCCTCAAGTGCCTTATCCTCTTGTTTTTTTCAAGAATTCCAGGGGTGGTGACTCCACTGCTGCCCTGGGAAGCCTCTTTCAATGGTCTAAACCCTTTCCATGCAAAATGTTTTCCTAAAATCCGATCTAAACTTGCCCTGATGCAGCTTGAGACTTGTCTCATCACTTGTTCCCTGGGAGCAGAGCCTGACCCTCTGCCCGGCTCCCCCCTCCTGTCAGGGAGTTGCAGAGCCAGAAGGTCCCCCCTGAGCCTCCTTTTCTCCAGGCTGAGCCCCTCCAGCTCCCTCAGCCTCTCCTGCTGCTCCAGCCCCTTCCCCAGCTCCGTTGTCCCCCTCTGGATACGCTCCAGCCCTGCAGTGCCTTTCTTGTAGTGACTCCAGGGTTCGAGGAGCCTCAGCAGTGCCCAGCACAGGGAATGATACCCCCCTGCTCCTGCTGGCCATGCTGTTTCTTGTAAATCAGCACTAATTGCTGTGCAGTTGGGAGAATTTTCAGACGTGTGAATCCTTGTGCTGTGTGTGTGTGCCTGAACTCCATGTGCAGGGAAAAAGAAGTGGTTTGGGAAGCTGTTTGTAGTGTTGGACACGGCTATTTTCAGATCACTTCCCCCCTGCTTTCAGTTTGTTGAAGGAACAAATCCTCGGGGGGTGAGAGCTCCTCCAAGGAGGAGAGCTCCTCCAGGCTACAGCAGCAAGGGTGGCAGTGGGGATGGAGAGAAGAGAAACCCAGTTTTGTCTTCTCTCCTCCGTTGCTCTGCCAGATGGGACTCCCAGACCGGCACATGGTGGCTTTCTATTCCTGGTGCCCTTTGGGGATGATGGTCCCTCTCCCGTGGGACACACCAGTCTCTGTTTGCATGGTTGTCCCCCTGTGTCCATGAGCTAATGTGTGCGGATTCCGCCGTTCCTGGAACGTGGATCTGTGAAAACCATCAGCTGGATCCGTGGCTTCTTACGCGTTTCGCTTTCTGGCGTCGCCGCCGGCTCACGGAGAGAAACGTGTAACCATCAAAAGCGGCAGCGAGGAAAACAAGTTGTCAGTGCCAGGCTGGATGGAGGCATCTCGCGGTCCCTTCGTGCGCGTTCCCCCTGCCCAGCACATCCCTGCTCCTCCCCGAGACCCTGCCCAGGCGGTCACGTGCGACAGGTGTCGCGCGCTCAGGTTTAACGTGCCGCGGTGCAGGGGAGCGGTGTCGGTCACACGATAGCTGGGGACCTAACTGGGGGTTTGTTCTTGGAGATATTGTTAATTAAATTTTTTATGAAGGAGCTGAGGCACACCAGCAGCGATCTCCTTTCAAGCAGAACTGTAGCAGGCAGTTCCCAAAGAGACCTCATCTGCTCTCTTCTCTATGAAAATCAATTAGTGTTATGAATGTGTGATAGCTTCTTAAAAATCTGTCGTGATGGAGAAGTCTTTGCACCTTGGAATAGCAAAAGGAAGGATGTGTCTCTTGCTCCTCCTTTCTTCCCTGCTGCCTCCCATCCCTTGTCTGGGGGCGTGCACGTGAACTTTCTTTTTGTTCAGATACTTCAAGTTTTCCTAAGTTATTTTTTTAAAGAAAAAGGAAGCACAGTGTTGCTCTGCATGACAAGGAAGATCTGTAAATTAAGACATCCGTGCTTTGATACCTCCTACTCCATCAGCATCCCCAGCCATGGGATTGCTGGGACAAATTCTGGCTGCGTGTTTTCTAAGCAGCACTTTTTATTTAGTGAGTGACCCATGGCACGAGCCACAGGCATGGCATTATCGTTGATTTTGTCACAGGGCAACCATTTGTGCTGCTACTTAAATGTTTTTAAATTCTCTCTCTCTGCAGTGTAAACACAGTCTCCTTGTTGACTGTGTGTTTGTTTTTTTGAACTTCCTATCCAAGCTTAAACGCTGATTTTATTTTCCCCCGCACCTTATTTCTATCCAAGCAGAGCTGCACACTAAAGAAGAAAAATATCATACTTATATGCTAAAATGCTTAATAGCTATGTAGCAGTTATAGACAAAAGATCATTTTCTCAGCGTGACAGTGTTACTGGAGTAAATGACTTCAACCAATTGAAAAAGGTGATGTTTGCAGTATATATTTTGCCTAAGCCTTTATTTTCCATTGTTGCTGATACAATATTTGACATCTAGAATATGCTTTCAGGAGATTTTTCTAAACAAAGTGTATTAAAAACAAAACGAGGGATTAATCTATGAAAATATAAAAGTTGCTTTTGAAACGACCTTCCCAAAAATGTGCGAACTGGAGCAGCAATTTGCCTTTTTCCCTGGGATGCTGCAATTTTGCCACTGCTTTTCTACTTTCCTGTCACTCTTTTGTTCCCTCTCTCGCAGGAGTGACTTTCGCCCATGCAAAATGTATGATTGCACAGGCTTTGACCTTTACAAACGGCGCCGCTGTTTCCTCCTGATCAGGCCTTACACAAATAGCAGAAATTCTCTGCTTTGGCTCTCCTGGTTCACACCTCCAAAACAAGGCAGGGAAACCCACCTCCCACCTCCAAACGGATACCGGCACATCCCAAATACACCCCAGATGTTCCTAGGCCTGCAGTCACCTCGCTGAGACCTCTCAGAGGAGGAGAGGAAGAAGGGAGTTAGTTGTGGATTCATTGTTTGCACAGTTGGTCCATCACGAGCACCCAGCCCATGGATCCGTGGGCATCTCCTGCTCTGGGGGTGGCAGCTTCCCGGGCTGGGATCTGGCACTGTCCCTGTCTCAGCTCTCACTGAGGCACCTGGGGCACTCCGGCTGCTTTGGGAATTCACGGTCTGCGTGGATCTAGAGAGGGGAAAGGGGCCGTCCTGGCACGGGGGCAAAAGCAGGTTTTGGATTGTTCTGGGGCAGCCGGGAGCAGGGCTGGGGAGGAGGAAGCTGGGGTCACTGGCTGTCGTCCCTCCTGCTCTCCTCCTTGTCTTTGCTCCGGATCTTTTCTTCTTTTCCCTTCTTCTTTTTTCCCCCTTGTCCCTCATTGTCTTCATTTTTCTGAATTCTTTGCTTTCCCAGCTGTGCCCCATCGACAAAATCCTCTGCATAGCTCTTGTTTTGGGCCAGCCTACTGGAGGTGCTGTTTGGGTTTGCTAAACACCTTTTTCACTCTTAATATTTCATGGGCCCTGAGCTATTCTGACAAGGACTGCAAGCTCCTTTTTTGCATATATACACCTGGCACTGCGGGGTCCTGCTGCTATTTGGTTTCTAGGCATTCCCACAGATATGTGTATAGGAGTTCTTGGCATTTAATCCATGTCAGTGTCTCTTTTTTTTTTTTTTCATTTTTTCCCCTTTTCCTAAGTTTTGGAGGTGCATGAACAGTCTCAACACCTTGCTGCAGATGGCTGGATTCCCAGAAAATGATTCCTTAGCCTTTCCTTAAAGCTCCTTGTCTGCAAAAAAAAAAAAAAGTTAAATAATTCAGGATAAGTAGCAATTTATCCTCATGATATTCCTTTGAAAAAATGGTTTTGGAAGTCTTTTAGCTGCATGGGATCTTCCTGTTCCCAAAACTTTGAGGAAAACCATTCTGGATGTATTTATCTTGTGATTTATTTAGCAGACACTTCTAAGCATGTGCTCACCTGCTGCAGGGAGACAGGCTTGGGATGCCTGTGTTTTATCACCAGGTGATGGACAGGATCTCTGCTTCCTTTGTTGTCTGTGGCTGGGAAAGTGTCAGCTCCTGGTGGGAGAGGTGCCATCAGTGCTGTGCCAGGCAGAGAAAAGTGAGTGTAAGCAGCTGAATGTCAGGGGTGGAAACCCGTTTCCAAAGGAAGTTCTTGTGGGAATGATAATTTTCTG
Organism: Sclerurus mexicanus; assembly: GCA_013396755.1. Lineage (NCBI taxonomy): Eukaryota > Metazoa > Chordata > Aves > Passeriformes > Furnariidae > Sclerurus > Sclerurus mexicanus. The sequence goes on along the minus strand of VWZF01004740.1, from coordinate 15,985 downwards.
TTTTTTCACAAATATCTTTGCGCTCTGGATTTCATTCTGGAGCCCAGCCTGGGTCTGGGCCTGGGTTCAGCCGAGGCTTTCTGCTGTTTTGTTGCTGGTGCATCGCCCTCTCCGGTGCTCTCGGCAGGGTGGCCCTGCACTGTGCTGGATGTACTTGCTGCTGGAAGCTTGAAGGCTTTAAGATGTGACTTCTCGCAGTGTACAAACCAAACTGGTGGAGACGGATCTCGTTTTCAACTTCTGCGCAGTTTTTAAACATTTACATTGAAGCAGAGTATTAATGATCCAGTGGCTGTTCCACACCAGGGTATAATGCATTTCAAAGTCCTCCAGGCTTCTGAATTTTGTATGGAGGCAGGTTGAGCAGATCTTTAATTGAGCTCACAGGAGAATCAGGAGAGCATGGTGTGTCTTTTGGAGGGGAACTTCATTCTGGGCTTTGTGTCTGTGGGAAATGGAAACACAGCAGCCTCATTTCTCTTCTGGTGTTGCTACTACAGGATGTAACCTGTATCAGGGAGTAGGCAAAGAAAGGTGTTTGCAAAGCCTGGTGTGATACTGAGTTTTACCTTTTCCTGAGGTTTATCTTTAATTATGTTCATTTTTGTATGGAGGAAATAGTGGTAGCAAAGCGTGCAAGAAGTGCTGGTGCTCTGCAGGGTCCTGCCCCAGGAGTGGTACCTGGCTGTTGCCCAGTTCCTGCGATCAGCTGCTGGGATGATCATAAAATACACCCTTGTCCTCATGCTCAGTTGCATCATTTGAGGTTTCTGGGGTCACCACATACCTGCAGGCTCTGAAATGATTTTGGGCAGCAGAAGGTGAGGGGCTGTGCTTTCAGCAAACCTGTGCCCTGGAATTGATTTATCACTAGCTCAGACCGGTTGCACTCGCTCGGTTCAGGAGATGTTGACATGGGACTCTGTTGTTCAGTCTGTTACGTGTCTTACTGATGCCAGACACGTTTGGGTAATTTAGTGATTTCGACTATTTGACTTCTTTATCCTTAAAAACCAAAAGAAAACCTTTTTACCCAAAAATCCCTTCAACACTAACATCAAAAGAATACGTTTTGCAAAGAGGATCTCTTGGAATTCCCTCAGTTCTACAGTTTATATTAAACAACCCAGTATTTCGTAGAGTCAGAGAACAACCTGAGTGGGAAGGGACCCACAAGGATCATCCAGTGCAACTCCTGGCCCTGCCCAGGACACCCCAACAATCCCACCCTGTGCCCCAGAGGGTCATCCAAACCCTCCCGGAGCTCTGGCAGCCTTGGGGCCGTGCCCACTGCCCTGGGGAGCCTGGGCAGTGCCCACCACCCTCTGGGGGAAGAACCTTTCCCTGAGATCCATCTTGAACCTCCCCTGGCAGAGCTTCCTGCTGTTCCCTCAGCTCTTATTGCAGGTCACCAGAGAGCAGAGAAGATTTTGTTGATTCTGTGTGTCCCTTCTGTTTGGATAGTACTCAGTAAATGGTGTACAGTGTCGAGCTCATCAGGAATAATCCAGAGCATCCTCGGAATGATCCAGATCCTCCTTGGATTGCTGTCTTCTCGCTGCACACCAGCCATGTTGTTTACAGAGCTCAGGTATCTCAGTACCACGAGTGCAAATCCACATCTGCCCTGCCAACAGAACTTGTTACCACATCAGGCAGAGATTGACAAGACTTTTCCCGTTTGTTCTGCATCACTTGCTGCTTCCCATCAAACCAGTGAGCAGAAGGAGGCAGAGGTCCTGCAGGAAAAGGAGTATGTGATCTCTTAAAGACTGAATAGCAGTGCATGTACACAGGGGACAGCACTGCATCGCTCAAGTGGGCTCTGCTTAGATGCCGTCAGATGTGGAGTCTTTAAACTTGGACTCATTTTACATGGAATTCTTCAGGGTTTTTGAAGAGAGGGGAAGAAAAAAACCTGCTCTCTTGTGGAGCTCTGTGCTAGACAGCAAAAAAGCTGCTGGGTTTTAATAAGAAGTTGCTCCCTTTCTTCTTTGCCTCATAGAGTATGCTCGTCTCGTGTTGATTGAGCCGTAACTCTCTTGGGCACCTTTGCAAATACAGCCTTGTTCCGAGGGAATTATTCCGAGCTTCCTCCTGTCCCCATCTGCTCACCTTCATCTGCACCATGTGGGCACAGGCAATGGGGTCTGGCCCAGGGGCCACCTGCTTGGGCCACAGAGTGCCTTGTGAGTGCGAGACAGGACGTGTTTGCAGGGGTGGGATCCGCACAGTGAGCTGGGGACTCAGGTTCCGCACAGTCTGGAAGGTAGAACCTGCTGTTCCATCTTTTGGAAAACCCAGGCTTCCCAGCGGCTGGCTGTGATTTCCAAGGTGTTAAGTGTTCATGGCAGAGCTGGCTTTCAGAATGAGCCTGGATCAAAATTTGAGGCTAATGAAGGCTTTCCATCCCTCTCCCCAGCCCAGGTTCCAGGATTTTTTTGAGCTTGGCTGCTCTGATCTCAGCCCGTGATGTGTTCAGGGCCCCTTCGGTGACGGGGGAGTGATTTGGTGAATACTGCACATGTAAATCCCATCCCAGTCCCTGGATGCACAGGAGAACGGATTAGGGAATAGAACATTGGTGACAGTGGCTATGGTGAGATGGAAGCTGATCATTCTGCTGACAGGCAGGACGCTTAAAAACAAAGGGTCGTCCCCCAAAGTTCCAAGCATTGCCGTGTAATCTCCTCCCTGGTGAACTGAATTGCTCCCGTGGTCTCTAATGGGAGTTGTGTGGCTCACTCCCCTGCACTGGGCTTTGAGGAGCAAGCAGGGGTTAATATTAAAGTAGAGCCTGCTGCTTTAGAAATGGGGAAAAGTAGATGCAAATTACTGTGAATGCTAATTGTTTCTATTTGAAAATTCTTGTAGTGTTTTTCTGCAAACACTGCCGTTAAGTGAGCATTAGGTGGATGGCTGAACTGTGTGCAGAAAAGCTCCTCGGCCGTGTGCTGAGGGGCTCGGTTGTGTAAGGAGATGAAAATGCCTAGGGAGCCTTCTGGTGTCTTGTATACCCTTCCCTGGGAGCTTGGAGCTGTGCCTGTCACTCAGAGATCAGAGTGGCTTTGAGGCAGTCGTGTGAAAAAGGGGAAGGAACAGATTCCTAAAAATGGGTGGGAATCTGAAATGCTGCTGTGGGGAGAGAGCATCAGGGAGAGAGCAGGGATAAGGAAACAAGTCTCCTGTTTATGCAAGGCACAGGCGTCCCGAGGCAGCCCTCCCAGTGGCTGTGCTGCTGGTTTTGCTGGCATCACTGGGGCTTTCTGTGCAACAAGGGCCTGATCCCACCCTATTAAATAAACGAGGATCTGCTCATTGATTGCGGCATCCGAGGGTGCCAGCCCTGAGGAATGAGCACTGGGAGCTCTGGGATCAGTCATCCAGGCAGGAAGGGTCGGCAGCGCTGGGAGCAGCTCTGCCAGTCCCCGAGTGCTGGCTTGTAAATTGGATCACAAGTTGGGTCCCATCAAATTAACTGGGAGCTGCCACAGCCTCTTGCTGCTCCTGGGCCCCCTCTCTCCCCTCCTACGAGCGCTCAGGTGAACCCAGTAATTGGATCGAAAGGGAAGCAGGGAAGATGCTCCTGTGTCATGCTTCAAACCTTTCATCTGGATGGAGCCTTGGCAGCTGTGCTGAACATATGAAAGGTAAGAGGGCAGCTGGCAAGGCTTGCTGGGAGAGAGTGGGAGGAAGGAAAACAAGGCTGGATCTCTCCCCATGCTCTCCTACCTGCCAGGACCGTGTGTGTGTTCATGTGTGTGTGTGGGCACCTGTCCCTGCTCACCTCTCAGCATGTGCAGAAGCCCAGGAGTGCTTTTCCTGCCCAACACATTCATGTTGGAGAGGCAAAGGCAGGTGGTGCAGTGCCGTGAAATGCCACCTTGAGGAGGGCTCCAGGCATGGGGCAGCGCCGGGATCCAGCTGCTCTCTCCATGGAGCAGATCATGGTCCAGGGCTGCCCTGCCTGCTCTGGAGGAGCTTTTCAGCCTTGGCCTCCTTCACACGAGCAGAGCTGCCCAAATGAAAGGGAGATTGGAATGCCACTGTGCGTTTGCCTTCAGCTATGCTGGGGTTTAGTGGTGGGTTGGGTTTTTTCCCCTGCTGCTTGGATGTGATGAAGGGAGAGAAGTTTCTGTGGAAGAGGAAAGTCCCTGATTTGTCTCCCTGTGGCTGCTGCTCATGGGGATGGTGCAGTCTTTTATTGTGGTTAAATTAGCTGCTGCCATACAGCTATACCCTGATTATCTTAAACCATAAACACGTACTTTGTTTAAGGCAAGAATTTTACAATCAATAACTTTTTATTTGATCCTCAGGTTCCTTAATCTCCCTGATGTAGTCTCAGATTAATTTGAGAATGGCGTTTCAGGGACTGATGGTGTGGCTTGTATTTATCCTTTTGTTTGTGTTGACAGATAATCCCATTACTGCTCTTCTTAGTAGGTTGGTGGCTGTGATTGCTTTTATTACTGATGTCTCGCTCTAAACATCATAAGCTTATCTGAGTACTTGATTATACCTTTGGCACCGAATTCCTCCCCACCCTCCTGAGGAGTGGACGGAATGAGTATGAATATTCCTGACTTAAATACTTGTAAAAAAGAAAATGACAGAGAAAAAAGACAGAAGCAGAAGGCATGCAGTTATATGGTTTCAGGGAAATACTTGCTTTGACTTTTTAGAGGGTTTCGCACTATTAAAAATTGGATATGAAATGTTTGGAGCTCCTGGCAGTGTGTCCTTTTAGTGAACTCTGCCTAGTTCTGGGTATCAAGAGGTGTAAACCAGAGCATAAAATGATGAAAAGAAGCTCTGGCCTGTTGGGTTGTCTCTCTCCCTACAAGAAAGACATTAAGGTGCTGGAGTGTGTCCAGGGAAGGACAATGGAGCTAGAGAATGGTCTGGAATATAAGTCATATGGAGAGTGACTGAGGGAGCTGGGGGGGCTCATCCTGGAGAAGAGGAGGCTCGGGGGAGACCTCCTGGCTCTCTGCAACTCCCTGACAGGAGGTTGTGGTTGGGCTCTGCTCCCAGGTAACGAGGGACAGGATGTGAGTTGCACCGGGGGAAGTTTTGGTTGGATATTATGAGAAATCTCTTTACAGAAAGGGTTGTCAGGCCCTGGGACAGGCTGTCCGAGGCAGTGGTGGAGTCACCATCCCTGGAAGTGTCCAAAAAATGAGTGAATGGGACACTTGAGGACATTGTGGTGGTCCTGGGTTGGCGGTTGGACTTGATGCTCTTGGAGGTCTTTTCCAGCCCTAACGATTCTGTGATTCTGTGGTTCCCTGCCCCTGCGAGGATGAGTTTTGGACAAGTCCTGTTGGCTCGCTGTCTTAGCTTTGCAATTGGTAAAAGAGAGCTAAGTGATGCCAAACTCCCTGGTCCTGCTGTGGGACTGCACTGACAGATGAGGAGCTGGCCATTAATTTTGTCCGTGGGTTGTGCGTGAGAATACGGCTCATGCCGAGAGCAGTGGGTGCTGAGATCTCTGGATCTCTGGAAGCTGACCCTTTAAGTGAGCAACCTTCCATGCCAAATCCCAGAACTGCGTGTATTAACCTGGGAAAACCGTGGATTGTGTCACCTGGGGAGGGGTGTAACTCCCAGGTAACTGAGCCTCTCCAGCTTTCCGTTCCTGGTCTCTTCTCACCATGCTCCTCCCTGCCCTGTTTTGCTCTCCTTGCCATGAATTATGTGTTATCCCCACTGAGACTTTATTTTGGCCACTGCGGTTTTAATTCTTCCTGTTGGAAATATGCAAGTCACGTGTGCTCACCTAGTGCTTCAAATCATCTCTTCAAGGGGACCAGGCACGAATAAACCAGTTCCTGCAGCTCAACCAAACCCCAATAGCCCGTGGCCACCACCCTGGGGCACAGCTGTGCTCCGGGTGCCTGGAGCAGCCTGAATTACCCTGGGAATCCTTTTCCACTGGGAACTGCCACCTGTTCTCCAGGACAAGGAGGCTGCTGTCTGTCCATCCAACCCTCTGGTGGCACTGGGACCAGCGCTTGGCCGTGGATCCTTCAGCAGGACATGAGGCTGCACCAGTTTTTCCCTCTGCCACGGAGACTTGGGAAGAGCTGATCCTGCCCCTGCCTGGCTGGCGAGCCAGGCTTGGCTTGTGCAGCAGGAATGGCAGGGAACCTCTGTAACGTCAGCAAGAGGATGTAAATGTGCCCTGCGGGACTGCAGCAGGCACCTGCTTCTCAATTAAATTAATTAAAATGAGGGGAAAAAAATGGTTTCAGTGCAGGTTTGCAAATACAGGTCAGCGCAAGGCAAGGTAGAAGCTTTATGGCTGAATATCGGAGAGCACTGGAAGGTGTTTCTGAGGAGTTTCCCTCTTCCCCCAGCAGAGCAGACGGGGTGGTGCTGTTTGTGTGTGGATGGGCAGGGATGCAGTGGTGGGTCAGTTCTTACAAGCCTCTCGCTGCGTGGCAGGACTGATTTGGAGCCGTGATACCGTTGTACCTATAAAAATAGAGCTTTAAACAGTATAAAAAATACGAGCGATTGCCTTTTAAAGGAGCTGTAAAGCTTCCTGAGGCATAGCAGCCAAAAAGGTGGTTTGTCTGCAGGTGGGTCCATCCAGCACGTGTTGTCCCAGCTGAAATGCCCCTCCCGTGGGAGGGCAGTGGGTGCTGGGCAGAGCTCACCTTGGGGGACACCTGCTCCAGGGCCACGTGGCTGAGCAGGCAGGGCTGGATCCCTGTGTTTGTGGGGGTCTTGGTACTTCCCAGGTGTTTCTCCACTGCTTGGAGCTGCGGAGGTCTTTGGAAGGATGGGGTGGACTTTGTGTGAAGTGTTCGGAGGCTAAAAATGTGAATTTGGCTGGGGCAGAGCCCTGTGGGAAGGGAGGCTCTTCCAGTCATCCGCTGCCCCCGGGAGCTTTGAGAAACAAACCCAAGAAAAACCTGCGCTTGGTGTTGGTCAGGCACTTGTCAGTGGAGGAGCTGCTTGTTGTGCTGGACTTCCACTCTGGATTAATGTGGTGAAGCTGCTTTTCTCTGCTTGAGGTTGGTTTTGTTCTGTCACTCCTACCTGGAATCATGCAGAAGCTTAATTTCATCTTCGGTGAGTTTTTTTACTCAGGATTATGCTGAATAATTAAGGATTTGGAGGTGCCTTTACACACAAAATGATGCAAAATGATCTCCCAGCCTTCTGGAGGGTTAGAAGCAAATGGGTCAGGAGCAAACATCTTCCTTTGCTCTTGACAATGGTGCAGAGAAATAGTCTCACACTTGTCCTCCATCAGCATTTTGTCCTCAGATTCCTTATTTAAAGATTTTTGTACTAATTTGTAGCTGTTTGGAAACATACTCCATCAGTTTAAACCAGGGGGTTTTCTTTCTTCTTCTGTCCTTATCTGATTGTTTTAAAGACATCAAGAAGGGAACTACATTTTTGCCTTTATGTACCTGCTGTGGCTTCAACCAAAGCCTACTGTGATTTAAAGAAATTAGCAAGTTTTTTTAACTAGCCAATGTTTTTGACAGCTCTTTTTTTGTATAACATTTTTATTTTCCTGAGTAGTCAGTGGGTTTTTTACTCCCTTCTAAACAGCTCTTATAAAAATCAAAAGAGCCATAAAATGCCTTATAAATTTTTTTTTTATGGATTCAGGAAAAATAAACCGAGGATTTTTACTTAAAGGGTAATATTGGGAATTAGTTTTGGTTTGATTGGTTTTTAGAGAAGCATTCTTAAAGGAGCCAGGTTGAGACACCCAAATCTCATGGAGATGCTTGTTCTGTTCTGCTGATCCAGCTGGAATTAGTCAAAACAGTGTGATCTGCACCCCCAAAATCTCTAAATGCATCCTGCAGCCTGGGCAGGTTCCTGCTCCAGCCTCTGGGTTGGGATCTGAGAGATGGGATAAGAAAAGGGAGACAAGAAGGGAGTGGAGATATTTAGGTGGCTCTTGGATGTCTTGTTTCTCAGATTGGTTAATTTTGGTTTTCGACTTAATAATTTGACATTCCCTTGTTACATGCCTTTGGATAATTTGGTGTAAGGTTTCAGGGACTGGGCTTTCAGGGGGGTTTCTAAGGAAGTGATGGCCAGGGAGATATGTCAGCTGAGGAAATACAGCTGTCACTTCTCAGGGAAAACAAGCAGCATTTCCTACTGCACCTCTCAGCAGAACACTCCTTGTTCTGTCACCGACACCATCCCCAAGGTTTTCACAGAAACCTTCTGCAGGAGTTTGTCTGTACAGCTTTCATTGAGTGTGGAGGAGATGGGACTTGGAGCCTGTGAGTGGGCAGATGAAGGTGGCATTTTGGGGGGAATGAGTGGGGGTGTGACAGGAGGTGATCCTTCTCCTTCCTGAAGAATGACGTGCAAGTTCTGGAATTGGGGTTTTTGACACACAGAGGGACTTGGATTGTCAATCAATGGATTATCGATACTGTCAAAAGGTGGTTAGTTAACACTTACAGTGTATTTATTTATCTACTAGTGTATTTATCCCCAAAAAATTGGAAGTTCCAAAGATGATTTGGGGTGATTGAGAAAGAAAAAAACCGTGTTCCAGTGGTTTAGGTTGGAAGGGACTTTAAAGCCCACCCAGTGCCACCCCCTGCCATGGGCAGGGACACCTTCCACCAGCCCAGGTTGCTCCAACCTGGCCTTGGACACTCTCAGGGATGGAGCAACCACGGCTTCTCTGCCCAACCTGTGCACGCCAGGAGCTCCCCACCCTCCCAGGGAGGAATTCCTTCCCAGTGTCCCATTGAACCCTGCCCTCTGGCAGTGGGAAGCCATTCCCCTTGTCAGGAGCCCCCGCAGCCCAACCTGTGCTGCTGCTCCCCGTCCCCAAAGCACCACATTTTAGCACAGATTTGGTTCTCCAGCCCTGTGTTGTGCCTTGGGCCGTTTCCCATCTTTCTCCCGTTTGACCAATGTCACACGTTGCTGCGAGGATGGTGCAGGTGCTGTAGGTCCCACATCCATCTTAGAACTCCTTTTGTTTTTTTCCTTTTTAATGGACTAACGCAGAGAGAACATATTTATATATTTTTATTTGCGCATGTCCCGTGCTGCTTTATTAAACCAGGCACACTGAGCACAGCCCTTCTTTAAAACAGGGAGCAGCAGCCAGTTTTGCATAATTTCTAAATCCTCTGGACACAAGTGACTTCAAAAGAATCCCACAACAAAACCGTCTAAAACCCCCCTATAAAAGTAAAAGGCAAATTGAGATACCAGACTACAAAAGTATTCTGAATAATTGGGGATTATCCTTTAATTTCTTGAATTGAGGAAGAACTAAATCTTTTTCTTTCTGTGCAAATTCTGTGTTTCACCCCCGATGATGATTGCAGGGACTGGGGATTTAAATGCTGAGAATCTCTTTTAAAAACTCACCTGCAGTACCCGTGGGCCCAGGGAAAATCACGGACACCGGGTTGGGAGCTGCTTTTGGTGCTGGTTGGGAAGTCACGGGGAGGGTTTGGGCCCCTCTGACTGGGAGGTCCCGTGTCCTGGCCCTGGGAAATGCTGGGCAGAAGCAGATTCTTGGAAATGAGTTGAAATTGTTTCGTTTGTGATTTTTCCCTGCTGCAGCCTCGGGTAGCCAGGGTGTGTAGTGCGGGTGCAGCAGGGTTTTGGGAAGCAGAGAGCAGCGTGTTTGGAGCTGGGGATGGGAACCGAGCTCACTGGGAATGTCTCGCACCACAAACATCCCGTGTGTTTTTTTGTCCTTACTGGCATTCGGGCTTGTTATAGGAATTAAGCGCTGTGAGTTAAAATAACAAATCTGCACTATGCTTTGCTGGATTTTAAATCAAAATGGCATTCTTTTTTCATGAGCCCGTAATCCTTTCTTTTATACAGTTTGATGCTAGCCAGCTCTTGCTTCCTGAGGCAGAACCATTAGATATCAAAAATATAATTGCTCTCTATATGAGTGCTCCTTTGTAGCCCAGCCCTTTCATGTTTTGAGGCTGCAGCACTTTTATTTCTTTAAAAATATTCTATTAAGTTCTTCTGAATTGTGTATCCCAGCCTCCACAGGTAAGGGGTCAGTGCCTTGTTGGGAATCAGTGCAGAAGTGGAGGTTCGTGCTTAGGATTTGCTTTTTTGGTGTGGCAGTTCAGCTGGAAATAGTGAAATCCAGAGACAGGCGACTGTAATTATCCCATCAGTGCCAGTTGGGAGTTAATTAATCTATAGTTCCCCACCTGGCATCCAAAGTGGAAAGTGTTTTGGGTGAGGGAGAGAATAGTAATGGCTTATCTTGCACTTGCTTGAGTGTGAGAGCTTTGGAATTCACAGATGCTGAAATATATATGTCACGTTCATTAGTGTATTACAGGAGTGTTGCTTTGCCTCGTTCCACACAAAAATATGTGGAGGTGTCTTATTTGTATGGACAGGTGTTTAAAAACCCCAGGGGGTGCTTTTTTCTTGCTTCTTTCCGTTCTGCATCTGTAATTAAAAGCACTGCAGAGACCTGCAAAGCAAACCCCCCGCCCATCCTTCTGTCCCCCGGGAATTTCACATCCCTGGATGAGGAGAGGGAAGGATGCGGGAAGTTCAGCTGACCTGTGCTGGACACCAGCACTTGCTCCTCTCGTGCTGAAGGTTAGAATTATAAAAGCCCAAATACACAGACATTTCCTTTAATAATACAAACCCGTTTTCTCTAGTCTGCCAGAATTTGGAGCGTCTGGTGGTTTCCATGGAGAAGGATATTTCTTACAAGGCCCAGCTATTTTTGCAGACTATTTTGTAATGTATTTGAACTTGCAGTCTTGTGCCATTTCTGTTCTCCTGCTCCACGAGCAGTGCAGGGAAATACAGCCAAATTCCTCTGAAGCTCTGGGGAAGGAGCAGCCAAGGGCTTTGTCCCCCTGATGGTTTGGAGGGTCGGGACACTCTCTTTGTGCTGTCCCCTGCTGTCACCGTGTTTGGAAGGAGAATCCCCATGCAGGTGGGAGAGCTGAGGCTTCTCCTGCTTTGCACCACCACAAGGATGCTGCTCAGACCCCAGGAAGTGTTGCTTTGGGAAAGGTAATTTCTCTGCTGCTCTTTCTCGTTCCGAATTTTGCGTGGCCTGAGTTTAAGTTGTTTTCTAATTGGCAGCTTGGCTTTCTCCAATTTTGTAATTATATATAAAGTTTTGTCTGACGAACGCCATTTCATCTTCCATAATTGTCTAATTAGGACTTAAACTGTGTTAGTGGTCCTTCACTGCTTTCTTCTCGTGGCTGCAAGAAGAGAAACCTCAGGAAAACGTGCCTAGACAGCATCCTCTTTTTGCAGCTCGTCTCCTATTGCTTCAGTGTTGTCCACTACAAGTTTAATTACTGTGTGAGAAATACTTTTCTCAAGTGGAGCCAAAATCTAGGATTTAAGCCAAAGTAAATTAACAGTTCTCAGAAAACCTGGAGTCCCACGGCCAAGAATTTCAAGGCTTTTAGGCATCTCTCTGTTATTGGCAGGCATCTCGTGATGTCATGTGGTAGAACAAATGGACACCCGAAAGCTGAAGTCAACGTTGTGCCAGTTTAGCGGGGGAGATTAAAACCGATTTAATTTAGGGAGGCCAAACTGAAAATAATGATGATACACAGAAACGGTGGGGTTATTTCATAAGCTGCATCCGTTCTTTTCCATTAGTGGCAAATTTCCAAGCTTCATTCTCAGTTCCTAAATTTGCACTCAAGTTTTTCTTTTTCTTTTTTGTTTTGGGGGCAGAGGGGACTGCTTATTGTGAAGTTTCATTTGACTAATTGCATTTCCAAATGTGTTAAATGTACTATTCTCTCTCTTTTTTTTTTTCCTCCTTTTTTTTCCTGAATTGCTGTACTGCTCAGGCCAAACGTTGAATTTTTCATAAAATAACCAGTATTCAAGGGCGAGGAAGGAAAGTTCTCTTGGTTGATTGAGTGAGGTTAACACAACGTTTGAAGAGAATTCGTGATGCTTCATTTTACCTTGTGTGTGCAGTCAGGAGGGCTCTGTGTGTGTGCTCAGTGCTGAGCAGGTAACGAGTCCCTCTTTGTGTCTGGTTCTTGCAAACACAAAGCCCTGAGAAGGAAAGGCAGCTCTGGTGTTCTCGGGCCCTGGGGTTGCTTTCTCCAGGGTGGCCAGATGGGATCCTGCAGAGCACCTAATGGGGGATGTGTTGGGGAAGAACGTCTGGGGTCTGCATGTTTGGGTGCTGTGAGAGCTGCTGGGAGCTGTGCGAGTCTTTTTGCTGGCGATCTTCATGGAATTACGGAATCGTTTGGGTTGGAAAGGACCTTAAAGCTCGTCTCATTCCACCCCCTGCCATGGGCAGGGATACCTTCCACTAGACTGGGTTGCTCCAAGCCCCGTCCAACCTGGCTGAAGGGGCCAAAGAGAGCAGGGCTGGAATCGCCCTCCTGCTGGCACCTTGACTTAAGGCTGCTCTTCCTTGCTGGCCCCGAGGGGAGAGGGGTGTGGGGGCTTCTCTTGTTCCTCTGTGCATCCTTTCCTCCTCCCCAGCATCCCCCGTGTCTCCTGAGCTGTCACCTGCCACAGCTTTGCTGCTTCGTACTTCATTGTGCTCTTTGCTGAAGGTACAGGGAGGCTGGAAAGGCTTCAGATGTTGTACGTGTCCTCTCTGCCTGGTGGGATCAGCAGTGGGGGAGCTGCCATGACTGGTAATGTGCTTCCCTGTGCCCACTTGGGCCCCCAGCAGGCACCTGGGCACGTGCCACCTGTGTCCCTGTGCGAGGTGTGCAGCCCCTGCACGCCTGGCTGTGCTTATCCTGCCCTCAGTCTGTGTGATGATGTGTTCGTGGGGTGGGGTGGGCAGACGTGGTCTTAAAATCACAGAAGTTAAAAAGAAGGGAAATTCTGTCTCTAAATTTGATCATAAAGGTCTGTATCCAGTTGAAGTGTTCAAGGAAGGAGATGCTGAAAGCAAAGGAAGTCCTGCCATATCAGCCTTACCTCCTGGGTGCTGGTGGGGAGTGACCCAGCAGGCAGGTGGGATGGCAGCATCTTGTACCAGCTCTGTCTGGGCTGGCAGGAGCTCCAGGTGTGGGTAACATCCTGTACCAGGCCTACCTGGGCTGGCAGGTGCTCCAGGTCTGGGTGACATCCTCTACTACCCCTTCCTGGGCTGGCAGGAGCTCCAGATCTGGGTAGTGTCCTGTACCAGCCCTGCCTGGGCTGGCAAGAACTCTGGGTCTGGGTCATGCTCTGTACCAGCCCTGCCTGGGCTGGCAGGAGCTCCAGGTCTCTCTGGGTGGGAGAGCCTGTAGTGCTGGATGACTTCTGCACCGGTAGCACCTCCCTGCCTTCCCCTGGCGCGTCCCTGCACATCAGACCTGCAGGATTTGCTGCAGCTGGTGGGCAAATGGAGTGGTGTGTGAGAGCAAGGACAGGAGCACTCCCTGGTACTGGAACACAGAGAGCAGGGGGCTTTGTGTTTGGTCAGTTCTGAGACAGAAAAAATTTGCTCTGTCCTTTTGTTATTTATTTTGTACAAATAAACATTCAATAGGTATGTTGTCACAAAATGCCTTTGCAGGAAAGTGAGGTGGGCTGAGAATTAGCCCCACGAAGTGGACACGTGTGCTAGTATATATATACACCTAATAGCATAAAATATGCTGCTGAAGGAGTTTGCTGGGTGTAGCTGTGACAGAATCCACAAAGAAGAGAGGAATTATGTATTACAACCAATATGACTGACTGAATTCCTTGTTTTGATGTTTGCTGTGGGTGTCAAGGATGTATAAATGCAAACAGCACATTCATAAATTATTTTGGGTTGCTGGTAGGTTTCTGAAGAAAATAATTTGTAATGAGCTTCATTTATGCACCAGAAATAAAGATGGGATTAGGCGAATATTGAACTGTAAATGCACTGGTGATTTTTGGCTTTTGTGCCTAGCACAGAGAATCTCATCATCCATCTCCGCTCTGATCTTGAATATGCAGAGCTGGCTGTGCCTTTTATGCAGCAGCTATTTTCGTGTGNTTTTTTTTTTTCCTCCTTTTTTTTCCTGAATTGCTGTACTGCTCAGGCCAAACGTTGAATTTTTCATAAAATAACCAGTATTCAAGGGCGAGGAAGGAAAGTTCTCTTGGTTGATTGAGTGAGGTTAACACAACGTTTGAAGAGAATTCGTGATGCTTCATTTTACCTTGTGTGTGCAGTCAGGAGGGCTCTGTGTGTGTGCTCAGTGCTGAGCAGGTAACGAGTCCCTCTTTGTGTCTGGTTCTTGCAAACACAAAGCCCTGAGAAGGAAAGGCAGCTCTGGTGTTCTCGGGCCCTGGGGTTGCTTTCTCCAGGGTGGCCAGATGGGATCCTGCAGAGCACCTAATGGGGGATGTGTTGGGGAAGAACGTCTGGGGTCTGCATGTTTGGGTGCTGTGAGAGCTGCTGGGAGCTGTGCGAGTCTTTTTGCTGGCGATCTTCATGGAATTACGGAATCGTTTGGGTTGGAAAGGACCTTAAAGCTCGTCTCATTCCACCCCCTGCCATGGGCAGGGATACCTTCCACTAGACTGGGTTGCTCCAAGCCCCGTCCAACCTGGCTGAAGGGGCCAAAGAGAGCAGGGCTGGAATCTCCCTCCTGCTGGCACCTTGACTTAAGGCTGCTCTTCCTTGCTGGCCCCGAGGGGAGAGGGGTGTGGGGGCTTCTCTTGTTCCTCTGTGCATCCTTTCCTCCTCCCCAGCATCCCCCGTGTCTCCTGAGCTGTCACCTGCCACAGCTTTGCTGCTTCGTACTTCATTGTGCTCTTTGCTGAAGGTACAGGGAGGCTGGAAAGGCTTCAGATGTTGTACGTGTCCTCTCTGCCTGGTGGGATCAGCAGTGGGGGAGCTGCCATGACTGGTAATGTGCTTCCCTGTGCCCACTTGGGCCCCCAGCAGGCACCTGGGCACGTGCCACCTGTGTCCCTGTGCGAGGTGTGCAGCCCCTGCACGCCTGGCTGTGCTTATCCTGCCCTCAGTCTGTGTGATGATGTGTTCGTGGGGTGGGGTGGGCAGACGTGGTCTTAAAATCACAGAAGTTAAAAAGAAGGGAAATTCTGTCTCTAAATTTGATCATAAAGGTCTGTATCCAGTTGAAGTGTTCAAGGAAGGAGATGCTGAAAGCAAAGGAAGTCCTGCCATATCAGCCTTACCTCCTGGGTGCTGGTGGGGAGTGACCCAGCAGGCAGGTGGGATGGCAGCATCTTGTACCAGCTCTGTCTGGGCTGGCAGGAGCTCCAGGTCTCTCTGGGTGGGAGAGCCTGTAGTGCTGGATGACTTCTGCACCGGTAGCACCTCCCTGCCTTCCCCTGGCGCGTCCCTGCACATCAGACCTGCAGGATTTGCTGCAGCTGGTGGGCAAATGGAGTGGTGTGTGAGAGCAAGGACAGGAGCACTCCCTGGTACTGGAACACAGAGAGCAGGGGGCTTTGTGTTTGGTCAGTTCTGAGACAGAAAAAATTTGCTCTGTCCTTTTGTTATTTATTTTGTACAAATAAACATTCAATAGGTATGTTGTCACAAAATGCCTTTGCAGGAAAGTGAGGTGGGCTGAGAATTAGCCCCACGAAGTGGACACGTGTGCTAGTATATATATACACCTAATAGCATAAAATATGCTGCTGAAGGAGTTTGCTGGGTGTAGCTGTGACAGAATCCACAAAGAAGAGAGGAATTATGTATTACAACCAATATGACTGACTGAATTCCTTGTTTTGATGTTTGCTGTGGGTGTCAAGGATGTATAAATGCAAACAGCACATTCATAAATTATTTTGGGTTGCTGGTAGGTTTCTGAAGAAAATAATTTGTAATGAGCTTCATTTATGCACCAGAAATAAAGATGGGATTAGGCGAATATTGAACTGTAAATGCACTGGTGATTTTTGGCTTCTGTGCCTAGCACAGAGAATCTCATCATCTATCTCCGCTCTGATCTTGAATATGCAGAGCTGGCTGTGCCTTTTATGCAGCAGCTATTTTCGTGTGCAGCAGTCTGGCCTGGAGTGTGTG
>VWZF01004737.1:0-34334 GCA_013396755.1 Sclerurus mexicanus | reverse complement strand
GGGGGGGTGGTTGAATAGTCTCTTCAGTCCTAAAATTATTTTCTTAAAGTATGTTTCAAGCCTAGAAAAATGAAAAGTCTAAGCAAATCTTATCCAATACTGCTTTTCATTAATGATTCCTGGGCACGCCATAAAACATTCCTAGACTTGCCTTGTTCACAACAGCTCTTTTGATGGCCAAAATTGAACCTATCAAGGATAAATATGGATATTTTTAAGCCAAGTATTTCACTCAGTACCACGATGAAAAAGTGAAAAAATCTTAAAAATCAATACTTTGTTTAAGTCTCCCAAACATTCTGAGATTTTCATGTATACAGACTTCTCCTGCCAGTTCTTTAGGAACAGTAAATTATTGGGAACATACCACTGCAACCCTGCAATTTCTTTCATGTTTCTTGTGTTGTTAGTCTGGTGCCTGCTTTGTGGTTTGGGTAAGCTGCCTTTTTATTATTGTTGTTCCTTGAGAAACCAATGGATTTGAGCTGAGTTATGTCACCTGCAAACCTCATTGGTTCTTTTTATTCAGGTGACCTATGCAAACAGTGAATGGTCATAGGTCAAAAGATACTTCAATCAAATAATTATATAAAGGGTGTCATTTCTGTGCAATTACAAATGTTATATGTAATTGCTGGATTACTCAAGGCAGTGAATGTCGCATGCAGGTTATTTTATCACATTGATCTGTACTTACTTAATGTCTGGTTGTACTTACTTTACTGAGGTTGATCCAGAGCCGGACATACACAGTAAAATAAGGAAAAGAAACATCACAAACGCAGCAAGCCCGACCCAAAAAGTGATGACAATGGAGTCTGTGGACACAACACAGTAACCCTGTCACTGACAGTGGAGTCTGTGGACACAACACACGAACCCTGTCATTGGTACCATAGCAAATATAAAACACAGCAATATAATTTATGGTCTCTAATAAAGGTGTGCCATTTGATTGATTTAATTTCTCCTTTTAGGGAGAGGAATCTGAGTGCCAATTTTTTAAAGGTCTTGAGAGCCTCCTAACAGTTTATTGTAACAGGGCAAGGCCAGGGCTGGGAAAACCCATCCAGTGCTGGTGACTAGAGCTGCACAGATATTTGAATACGGTTCCTTTCACATAGTCACAGTGCAGGATGCAGTGTGGTGCTGAAGCCTGAGCTGTTACTACGAAATGCTGATTTTAGGCAAAAAAGTACAACCCAGGATCTTTAAGATGATGCCCTCAAGGATGGAATTCCAGCCTTGAAAGCATTTTATATCAAGAGAACTACTAAGGAAAGCTTGCTGAAAAGTGTCTGTGATCCTCAGATCAGCAGATTAGTGTAATAGAGGAGGTGACCCTTGCCCTGTTCAGCTGCAGTGCTTCTGTATTCATAAAATAGTGTAAAAGGCCACTTTATCAGGACCAAATGGTTTCTTTAAGGAACAAGTAAGAGGATTCTCAGTGCCAAAGTACATGTTCAAAACTGGGAAATGGCAGTATGAGGTGGCTCGGTGTGCGAAGGAAGCTGCTCTTCAATGAAGGCTATGGTGCTGTGTAAAGTACTACCTGAGCCATGGGAGATGAGATAAATCCACTCCTGTCCCAGGAGCACTTTTGGTCACCGTTTCAAAAACGCTCCTTCCTGGGATGAGGGTGGTGGTGGCCAATGTCCAGGTTAAAGCTTTGGGAAGATTAGGTGCTCTGCCCTGAAGTCACAGCTGGTGACTCACTTTGACTGAGGTGAAAAAGAAGGGTCACTGACTCCAGAGACAAATATTGGCCAAGATGAAATAGATCTTTCCTGGGAAAGGACAGAAAACACTGTGTTCTTTGATACAGGACCAGTATGTTTGACTGCGTGTTTCTCTGTGACGAAGTTCACAACGTGTTGCCATCAGAGCCACAAAGAGATTAAGGGAATTAGCCCAGTTCCTTTTAAACCTCAAACCAGGGCTGGCCCAGCTGTACCCTTATCAGAAAGCTGAGTTTTGGCTGGGCTATTGAGAAATACAAGTGAGTAGGGACACCTTATTTTGTTCTTCCTCTGTTAAAGAAAGTTTTAATGAGCTTTAATTCAGATTATATTAAATTAGCATGTGAAAGCTGATATTCTGACATGCTCTTCACAAACATTATGGAGAAAAGCAACAGGGTAACACTGGCTAAGCACAGTTTCTCACGGGAGAATTAGGGGACTTCTGGTAAAAAAAAAATCAATTAAAAAAGCAAGGTCATGGCTCAGGGATATTTTGAAAAGCCTAAGTTTTGAAGTGTTCAAAGGCACTGGGACAGAAATGAAGAGTTTGGATTTAGAGAATTCTGTATCAGAACTCTTTTTGTTTCATCTTCTAAAAGCAGCTTTAATATGTTTCATGGAACTCACTGAAGTTAAATTTGCTCTTGGTCAAAGGGAGAGTTTGAACTTCCTGGTTTTAAGTTCTGCAATTAGGATTTTTTTTAAACAAATAATATATTTTAACAACTTATACAAAGCTTTCCTGTTGTTAAATTTTACCATCAGCTTTTTTGAGTGTGTGTGTGTGCATGTTTTTAAGTAGCCTATTAGCTCATGGGCCAATTAAGGTTTTTAATTATTTTATACAAAAAGGAGAGAGCTGCACATTATTAACAGAAATCAAGAGCATGATTTTACAGCTGGATTTACATGCATTTTTATGGGACGAGCACAGTCTCACAAAGCTTCAAGGACCAGCCACATAATGGAGGACAGGAAGTGCAGAGATTCAGGTCTCTGTTTTACATTAAATAAAAACAACCAGCAGGCAAAATTGAATTAGGGAGCTACAGTCCCATCCCAGGGGCTATGGCAACTGCACTGTTCAATTAGGCTGCTCCAGCAATGCCCCTGAACAAACACTCAGGTCACTGCAGTCACTCAGCAGAAACCTTCTTGAACATCAATATTTATTGGGTTACTGTGATCCTGGAGGTATCCTACATTTTTACAGACTTGGAATGCTTGTGGCTATCTGAGCAGAAATGACCACATTTCATCCTCAGCACAAAGGGCAAGGGCTTGCTGAACTTAATCCACCTACCCATGCCAAGAACATGAAGACAATAATCCCAGTGGGTTTTGGAGGTGTAAGTAAGTAAAT
The DNA here is from genome assembly GCA_013396755.1 of Sclerurus mexicanus. Lineage (NCBI taxonomy): Eukaryota > Metazoa > Chordata > Aves > Passeriformes > Furnariidae > Sclerurus > Sclerurus mexicanus. The sequence continues at coordinate 31,229 of VWZF01004737.1, read as the reverse complement.
ATTATGCAAACACAGGAAAACCTACAAATTATATTCATTGCCTGACTGGTGCTTTTACTCAAAACAAGTTAAAAAGTAACCACCTGTGGGATTGTTTCCCTTGGTGTTTTCTTTTTAACTTGTAGCACGTTGTTCTCACAGTGGTATTTGGAGAAGGAAGAATAATAGTACCAAGAGGATGCAGTCTCCATTCCTCTTGGACTGCTGACATGGAAAAATGTCAGTTTTCATCTCCTTAGAATATAAAAATACCTGAAAGGTGGCAGACTTCTCAGCTTCTTTAGAATGAGAGAATAAGTGGGGGAAAAAATCAGTAAGAGATTTGTTTACTCTGCTTTTAATGGAAATAAGGCTCATAAGATCACTCATAAGTACATGGGGTAATTTCCTCCACAGAACTATCAACAAATTTAAATTAAATTTACCATAGGGTGAGCATCTTGTCTCAGAAGTACACAAATGTCAAGAAAACAGGCAGCTGCATGGAAATACCTAGGGAGGGAAGCTCTGTAACACTTTTATGTAGCAGGCAACCCAAATGGTAGAAAGATGTTATTAAGGAAAAAAAAAAAAAGTGGGAAGATTAGATTCCTAATTTTTGGTGCGGTTTGGGGTTTTCTGGGTGGAATTTGAGGGCAATTATCTGCTGTAACTTTAAGAGAATTAGAGAAGCTACTCGTAACTTGCCTGGTCCCAGCAGAATCAAATGTTGCTCGACAGCATTACAGAGCACGATTTGCTATATGGAAGGATGTGGATATTTACAACACCTTCTGTAAGGTGTGGTGCTCTAAGTTTGGAGTCAATAAACCCTTGGCTCATCCAAACGTCCAGAAAAGGTTTTCTAGAGGCAGTGCCAAGTAAGTTTCTGCTCCCTTTTCCTATTCTTGCTCTCCGAGCAAGCGAAGGACAAGCAGCTCCTAACACTGGCCAGTTCAGTCTTCACTATTGGAAAGGCAGTGTCTTGCACTGTTAATCACAGAGACGTGAAAATATTCTGAAAGACCATTACATTTTCCTTATAGACCAGATCACTGTAATAACCCTGGGGAATGCAATTTTAGTCTCTGAAACCACAACTGAACAGTTGCAGCTGTCTTCAGTAATTAAGAAGCAACGAGTAAACCCCTTGTCACCTAATGGAGGACACAATCACAGGCAGAGCCTTGGCAGAAATTGAGAGAAAGGACTGCCTGGAGGCAAAGTGACTTGAACATGCCTCCCGTTCTTGATCTCTGTCAATCCATCCACTACACTCTGTTAATCCCTCAGAACATAGCCTGTCGTTTTATTTCAGCAAAACCAAACCAATGTAGTTACATTGGAAAAAACAAAATTACTTGCCACTTTAAATAACCATAAATGATGTTATTTCATTGTGTAAAACCAAGTGTGAGCTATTGCAAGGCAAATTGGGTGAATGCTATTTCATATCATATCATTTGAAAATACACGGCAAAACCCAGCAGAATCAGCTTCCACAGCAGGATAGCATTTTCAAAATAATGTATATTATTATTTGTTGTACATTATTCCAATAATGTATATTATTCATTCAGCAGCACTAAATCAAAGGAGGAAACGTAAAAGAACAGTTTTTGTTCCTGGCTAGCAGAAACATACGTTTCTTTTACTAAGGCTCTGAATGGTTGTCGGTTGTGATGTAAGCCTGAGGTCTCAAGACAACAACACACCAGTTTTACGAAAATTTCTGCTCATTCAGTCAACTTTGCTAACAGTAGGGTACAGGTAACTAACATCCCAAACTACAGATTTGCAAGTCATCAGATTACCCCTGAGCAAACAACTTCAAAAAAATCTGTCCTTCCAAACAAGAGTCAGTATCAGCAGTCTTAGAGTTTCAAATACCAGAAGTGCAGAGTTTCAGTATTAAGTCTGAAGGCAGACACCCATCCATACAAACCATGCCCCAGCACGGCCTCTCTTCAAGGAAACAATACCAATTCAGTGAGACAAGCTATGCAGCATTTTTCCTGTACTCAATTAGCACCTATTACTCTACAATACTTACATTTATTAACCTTCAACTTGCTTCCATCTACTGGAATTGGATCTATGTAATCCCAATAATACTCATACGACCAGAAATACTCAGAGGAGTTTGTTCTGTTAGCCATGCCAGAAGTGCATTTTAAGCTAGCTCAGAGCTCCAAACTAATACTTTGCTTCATTGTACTTCAGTGCCCTCAGAAAGAGAATTGCGTAACTCATGCCTGTGTCAATCACTCTGGGGTCCCACAGCTCAAGGACTGCTTTGGGACTGAAAATATCCAGTGGTAATGAGTATTAATGTCTGGCAGAAATGTAACAGCAGCCGTTAAAATGCAATCCTTGAGTCCTAATGGACCATTACATTATTCCTCATCACATTTTAAACTGAGATGGATGTCAAGTAACCCAAGAATGGGATGGGTAAGTGCCAGCTGGGTCACAAACCCTTCTCTCTCGGCCCCTTGCAACAGCACACTGCTGCTGGGAGTTCCTGACCACAGCTGAGCTGAAAGATATCCCTGAATTTATCTGGAGGTAAAGAACTCGGGTCTCCAGGAGCCAAAAAAGGAGCATCTGAGGTCACTTGCCGTGTTCAGCTGGAAAAGAGACTGAGGGTGGAGCTCCTCGCAGGAAGGGCAGTGGAGGGGCCACTGCAATCTCTGCTCTCCGTTACTAGCGAGAGGATCCAAGGGAATGGCTGGAGCTGTGCCGGGGACAGTTACACTGGGTACTAGGAAAGGGTTCTTTGCCCAGAGGGGGATCAGACACTGGACCGAGGGCAGTGGCCACCAGGGCAGTGGTCACGGCCCCAAGGCTGCCAGAGCTCCGGGGCCCTTTCGACAGCGGACACGGTGGGGCCTTGGGATGTCGGTGCAGGGCCAGGAGCCCGGCCGGGCCATTCTTGTGGGCTCCTTCCAACTGGGGGTATTCTATGAGCTACGTGTGGCTTGATAAAATGCTTCATAAATAAAGGACGTGTTGGAATAACCATATATTTACCTTCGACGCCATGGTCTTAAAACGTCCTTTCCTACCTAAACGAGACACGCGCGCCCCAGGTTTTCCTCGGGGCGGCCCTTGAAGGGGCGCGGCTCCCGAAGCCACTCCCTCCCGCGGGGCGGTGTGCCGCAATGTCTGACGTCACTTCCGCTCCCTCCCGCGGGGCGGTGTGTCGCCGTGTCTGACGTCACTGCCGCTTCCTGCGCGGGCGGTGTGGCGCCATGGCGGGGGCGCTGTTCCCGCCGCCGGAGCTGGGCTGCTCGCTGTCCCTGCTGCACCTGAGCGAGGGCCGCACGGAGCAGCAGCAGCTGCAGCAGTGGCGGGCGGGCGCGGAGGGCTCGGACAGCTCGGATCTGCTGCCCATGGTGTTCCTGTGCGCCGGCTGCAGGCGGCCGGTGGGCGACACCCTGAGCTGGGTGTCCAACGACGAGGAGGGCGGCTGCATCTTGCTGCGCAGTGAGTGCCGGCCCCGCCGCCCTGGCGGGTCCCAGCCGGTCCCCTCCCCGCATCCCTCCCTTCCTCCCGTTTCTCTGTGCAGGTGCGGCCGCCAGCGTCTCGGTGGACCAGGAGCGGAAGCTCTCCAAGCTGCCCGACGAGTGCGGATGGTGAGATGTGTGTGTGGGGGCAGCCCGGTTAAACAGGAGTGCCCGTGTGCCCCGGGGAGCCCCGGAAACACGTGTTATGTGTTATGGGTGGTCTGTGCACGGTGCTTACCGACTAAGGGAGAGGGACTTCTCACAAGGGCATGTAGTGATAGGATGGGGGGAAATGGCCTTAAACTGAAAGAAGGCAGATTAAGATTAGATACTAGGAGAAGTTCTTCCCTGTGAGGGTTGCGAGGCCCTGGCACAAGTTGCCCAGAGAAGCTGTGGCTGCCCCATCCCTGGAAGTGTTAAAGGCCAGTCTGGAGAGGGTTTGGAGGAATCTAGTCTAGTGGAAGGTGTCCCTGCCATGGCAGGGCATGTGACTGGATGAGCCTTAAGGTCGCCTCCATCCCAAACCCTTCTGGCATTCCGTGGTTCTGTTAGTCCTGCTGAGGTCAGCCAGCCTAAGGAGCTGTTGGGAATGCAGGCTGAAAGATAAGTGCCTATACTTACATGGTGTAAAGCAGGAATGAATGCTCTAGCAAAAGCATAATACATGATTTTTTTTTAGAACCGGGATGGGGAGAGGTGCTTCCTTTTATTTTCTCTTGAATAAATGTTACGTGTCTTACTTACAGCATGGTAGAAACCTTGTTCTGCTCTGGCTGCTCAAAGACACTTGGAAACATCTACAGGTGCACCCCAAAGCATCTTGACTACAAGAGGGATTTGTTCTGTTTCAGCATTGACTCTGTTGAAAGGTACATGCAGAATGTTTATGGGGAAGCCTGACAGCTCCATTTCACCCACCGGTATCTCACTGAGGGATTCTGTTATATCTGTGGCATGTCCAGATTCATCTGTTTGTGCTACTTGGTTCAGAGTGATATTCTCTATTACTGTTGTTGGCATCATAGTGCTCAAGTGTGAGAAACATCACCTGTGTAAGACAAATCCCAGAAAAAAATCAATACCAGGGCTGCCTTTTGTGTAAGAAATGGCATACTGGCCAAGAAGATATCACTAGGTACACAGCACAGTAGAGTTCCTTCTCATTTGATCAGAAGAGAGTATGTAAAATGAGTTTACAGTCATGGGTAGCACCAAATAGGCCTGCCTATAAGCTGTTAGAGGTTAGCATTGTCAGCAGGAAACGTAGCCAGAGGGGCTTAGGCACAACTTGGTGCAGGGTCTAACCTATACTGGCCAGGTCTACTCTGTCCTTGCTAAGGTAGGCAAAGGATGTGCTTGAGGATCTCACTTAGCTGTCTTAAAAACTGTCTAGAAAATGAAGATGTGCTTGGTTTTAATTTGTTTATAGCAATTTAAGGTGGTCTTAAAATCTTTTACAACTATATCCTGAATTAAGGCTCCACGCCAGAGTTCTTTTATGCAAGCATATGCTTTAGTAAACAGTCATTGCTTCTGTCTGGGCTAGCTGCAATGTTTCTGCTTTTTGTTAAGTTCCCATTTATTCTGCTTTATTGATGTGGTTGTTCACCCTCTTACTCTGGACAGTTATTTCAGGTTTTTTTCCTTCATTCCGCAGCTATGCTTTTCCCATGATGAAGCACTAGCCTGGCCACAAAATGGCACTTTCTTGAGCAGTGATGGTGGTGGCTGCTTCTCCCAGCCAGTGCTGCTCCATTCTCTGTCTGTCAGTTTTTGCTGTATCCTGAAGCCCCGGAACCCATGACTGTCTCTTGGGGTTCTGGAGCAGCACTACTTTTGACTTTTTGCCTTCAAAGTGAGAAGCGCGTGATCTAAACTGTGGCATTTCAGCTATATTCTAGGATCCTCAGAAAAGCAAGCTCTTACTGATGAGGAGCCGCTGACTCTTGAAAGTCAAGCTGACTTGCAAGAGGTGCTGCAAAGGGTAAGATTTAACCTTATATGATTCTTTGTTTAAGTCGCCTCTGTGAAATCTTAATATCTTTCAATAGCTTCTTCAAAACAGTTTATTTAATCCAGAGCAATTCTGTGGGTTATAACATCTGTACTGCATCATGCCATTAGTATCTTGTTTTATGCCAGATTCTCAATACCTTTTCCTTCAATTTTCACAGCAATTAGCATTTTCTCTTTATCACACGCAGCATTAGATTCCTATTTATCTCCTAGTAACTTGATATTTCATTTCTAATTAGTTCACATTCACTTTTTGAGATCTTAACTTTTAGTCTTTTTTGCCTTTTGTGCAAATGGACTTAATGCTTTCGCTGTAGCTTTGTATTGAAATATTATATCATAAATCAAGTTGTTGTTTTACTTTACTGAAAACTTGTCACTGCAGGTGGGGAGAATTGGGAGCAAATAGCATAGCAAAGTTGACTGCAGAAGCTGATGGTTGTCCAGCAAAAGCTGAGTGTGTGGCTCTGACACCAAGGCTGGAAAAAGTTACAGAGTGTGGAGAGTGAATGTTAGAGTCAAATGACTCCTCAAACTATGAAAGTAACAGGAATAGAATCAAATAGAATTGGTAGTGTGAGATCAGATTTGAGCCCTTTCTGTTCCTAGTATTGTGAAATTTCATTCCTAGCCAAGTTTCTTTCCCTGGTTGTTTTGCAGGCACACGCTATATTAAAAGCTCTGGAAACAAGAGTGACAGCTATTGAGTCGTGTGTGGCTCCTCTGCCCAGAAAAGTCTGAAAGAAATTACGTGTTTAACTGCAGGAGACTGGAGAACGTGAAACTTGTCCTTGTAGTCCTCAGGGATCTGTGGAAACATTGCAAAAGCTGTCAGAGAGCTGAAAGACATGAGTGGCTCATGCTGTAATGAAACCGTTGTGTCTGCATCCTAGCCAAGAAGCTCCTCTTCTTTTACTTAAAAAGATACCCAGACAGAAATAGATTTCTTTTTTTAAATCAAGACTTCTGATAAATCAATCTATAGACTTCTGGTTTAATGTAAATATTTACTTAAATTTTTCTCTCTGAAAGCAAAGAATTTATCTCCTGACTTCACTGACATTTTGTATCTACTGAACTTGGCGTGCATTTTCCTAAACCAATGCAAAACCTCTCTGTGATGCTGTGATGTCTGAAAGAACAGCATTAGGTCACTTTTCCTTGTTTTGTCTCCACAGCCTTTGCTCAACCCATGTTCAGAGACAAGAATGGCCCAAAAACTATATGTTTGTTAGTTTGGTGAGCATTTTTTTGCAAGTTCAAGGCTAAAATGTGACATAAATAAAGGCATTTAACAGCATTAGATAAAACAGCTTTTCCACGCAATACTGAAAGTCAGATGTTTTATGACTTCAAGGGGAGGGAACGAAACAAGGCTGGTGGCAGCACTCCTTTAAGCAAAGTTTGGTATATGTTTGAGCAATTAATTCAAAATGCTAACTAGGAATACTTGCTAGCGATTTTTTTGTTTTAATGCAGATATTTGAGTTAATTGTCTTTGGTCTTCTGTGCATTTGACTAATTGTCAGCGTTTCTTGTACAGTATGAGTGTTCTACCTAAAGTTTTTCAATAAAAGCAAGCAGTTGTAGTCTAAAGCAAGAATAATTTCAGAAAGTGGGATTTTTTTATTATCCAACACTACTTAATTTTACTACTGCAAATTTTTAAGTTTTCTCCAAAAACTTAGAATAAATTTCCCCATTGGCAAGCACTGTTTCTCTTAAAAAAGCTTCTACCCTCCACCTTAACTGCTCTATTTTGAAGTGGTGCTCAAGTTTAGCCTATAGTGATGGGTCTCATATTCTTTTATGTTCAGGTAACTAAAAGATTTTATTACTGACTTACCCATCAGAGGAGCGTACATTACTCCAGTGTAATTTCTGAGGCAATTTCTGCTCTAACACGTTGTTAAAACTGGTCAGCAGAAATATACCTTATCCTGGATGTCTGAAGAGAGCCACGGACTGCCCTTTAACTGATGTTAGAGGAGAGAGGTTTATCAAGCCAGAGGTGGTGTCTAAGTGGGTTCTTGTCTTTGTTCAATTGTGAGATATTGGTTCAGCCCTACACTTGATGAAAAGACCTGGGTTTGCTGGCCTCAGGTGGCCCGTCTAAATTTAAACATGTTCCTCCATTACGTGTGGGAGGCTCGTGAACTGTGGTTCAGAGCTGGTTCCCTAAAGACACTCACCGAGTTCCTTCTGACAGTTGTTTTGGTGGATTTCTAACACCTATGTTCTGTCCTGGATACAGCCTCTATGTGCAATGAAAATACAGTGTATATATGTAAGTATTCAGTGTAAGAAATGGTTGCTTTTTGTAAGGTAAGCATGTGAATTCCAGAACTTGAAGAAAATGTCCTGACCCAACTGGAATGATTTGGGTCTCAGGAAGCACTTGAGAGCGTCCTTTTGTGTCCTGGGTGGGGCCATGGCTATAAAAGGGGTGGGTGGGGACAGGGACAGTGACTGAAAGCAGGGACACCTTGGGGATTTGCTTCTGGCACCAGCCACCAATTTCTTGATGGCAGTCCTGGAAATAGAACTGAGTATATCTGAGGAATGAGGATACTACAGATGGAGTGCTGGGAATGGAGAGTCCATAGTGAATTTTGTCTGGTGAGTCTTTTGATGTCCTTAATCTAATGCTGTGCTGTCACCAAGTCACTTCATTATGATTTAAACTGTCTTTAAATGTGCTGGAAGTACAAGTTGAAGTACAAAATGCATGTGTTCCCCATTGTGTTCCCAAGGGACAGCACTTTAGGGATGTGCAGCTTCTGAACTATACAGATAATTCAGGTTCTCACAGAAACCTGCTGGGCTATGATTCTGAGGCAGGAGTGTCAGAAAATTGGCATCTTCAGTGCCACTCTAGTAGTTATTTTCCTTGAAGTTCTCAAGATCAGAAGGTAATAGTGTTCCTGCCCTTTTTGCAAACCAGGGGGCAGGATAAATGGTGTAATTACATGTCTTCTGCTCTCTGTGCTTTCTCACTGATGCACCTAAGTGCTATGGCTGAGGGCAGTATAATCTGTGTGTAACAGTTTCCTGTGCCTGTCTGTGCAGCTGGATCCGTCACTGAGTGTCCCATGGAATCCCTGAGATTGGAATACCCCTTTGAGTTCATGAAATGCCCCTGAAACAAACCTTCCAAAGCTGAAAGCAAGATATGCGGCAGGGAGGGAAATCCAACTTTGTTGGGAAGATCTGTGCTGGTTTAGATTCCATGACACAACCCACTGTGTAGAGATTTGGTGGTGTGCTTATATACTTTGAGCAGGTTCTGTAAGGAGCTGTATACTCACGTAATCTTTTTTTTTTTTTTTCGACTCTTTAGGTGAGTTCTGCCTGACCCAGTCCCCTGTTCTCTATGCAGGGCATAAGTGCTGGTGTCCTTCACACAGTTGGTTCTGGCTGTGTGGGAACTGAAAGCAAGAGACGTGGGAGAGCGGATCAGCTCTTCAGGGAATCTCTGTGATTCTTACTGAGGTAGCAGTATCTGTGCTAAAAAAATTGAGGTCCAGGAAGAGATTCAGACAAAATGGGACAAATCAGCATTGCTTCCGAGGGTTTTCCAGGGTTTCTCAAAGAGCACCAGCAGCCTTGAAACTAGTGCCACTGAGTCCTAATGTGTTTCCTGTGGGTCACTGCTTCAGTATTGTCCTTTATCCTGAACCTCTAGGGTGTATTTTCTGAGTTCAGTAGCAAGGAAATTTTCCAGAAAACAGAAATCTTTCTCATTCCAAGAAGCTGCATTTTATGAACTTCCCATCAGAGCAGATCTTCAGAGCTGATGTGGTTGGCCGGAGAAGTCATCAGCAATGAGGCCCTTTCCTCTTAGACAGAAAAAAAATCCAGTGCCCTTCCTCTGAAAGCCCCCAGCACAGCAGGTTTTCCAGGAGCCGATGGTGTCGCTGCTCTTCGGGTTCTCAGCTGTGACTGTGGGGATGGTGACATCATGTTCCTCCATGCGCTCCGGGCCAGCCAAAAGCACTGGCGCATCCACCAGGCCTTTTTGGGAGCTGAGGTATTGCAGCACTGGGGATGGTTTTTTTTTCCTTCCCTAAAACTGTAGAGGAAATCTTGTCTCACTGACTTTTGTATCATGATTGAAACTTTAAAAAAAAGTTAACGTGTAATATATCAACTGACTTGCATTGGTTAAATTGGAAGTGCCAAATAGTTGTAGCAATACAGTTCATTGGTTGTATTTAAGCAATTTAGTGTTTGTTTACAAAGGGAGGCAATGGAATGTTATGGGGTTTTCCTCCCAATATTTTGAGGTAGTGCCCTGAATTAGTTTATTTCTGCTTTGCTTCTGATGGTGCATTTCCTAGCAGTCCCACCCAAACTGTGTGGCAGGCAAAAACTCCATGGCAAATGATAACCTGGATTTTGGAGATTGATAATTTAATGGCATCAGTTCAGGCTGTGCCATTTCAATTTATGCCAAAGGGAAATTCAAGACTTCTCTAGTGGGAGTATTTGTACTGGATGTATGTAACAGAGGCATACCTTTTTAATATGAAGTTAGTTACTGAGGTTTGGGGTGGTTTTTTCAGTTTACTTTGTAAATTTTTCCCTTTTTCAGCCCCACTGGCTGAGCAGGAGGTGCAGCAGCAGCACGAGGGCCGGGGCTGTTACATGGGCCTAGGAGCATAGATTCCAGGTCCAGCTGTGTCCTGCAGCCTCATGGGGGGATGTCCCTGCAGAAGCGTCATAGGGAAGAGATGAGATATCTCCTGGCACTGACTGGAGCACAGGAACAAAGAGGAGCCTGAGCAGGAGACGAGGCACCATCATCAGACATGCTGCCCCTGTGCCATGGGCCAGCTGCTGGCCTGTGGGACACGAGCTGGAGGAGTAGCATTTCAACCCTTTTATAATGGTAGTTAGTGGTAGTGGTTATTAGGTAGTGCCACCTGAGAGCCAAAGGCTGCAGGCATTCTTTTTAGGAGAAAAGCTCTCTTGTTCGTTGGCAGAAGCCCATCTCCCAAATTGCCAGTTTCGGCCCAGAATTGGACATGGACGAAGATCCTTCCCAGACCAAAGGTGCCAGGACAGGAAGGCCTTACTCCTTTTGGTGTGCCAGGGAATTTGCATCATTGGAACCTGAGAGCCAAAGGCTCTGGGCTTTTTATCTGAGGGAAAAGGGCAGTGGTTCACTGGCAGAAGCTCAACTTCCAAAAATGCCGTTTCTGGCACAGAATTGGACACGGATGAAGATCCTTCACAGGCCAAAGGTGCCAGGACCTGAAGATCTTGGTGCTTTTGGAGTGCCAGGGAAGCCATATTATTGGTACCTGAGGGCCAAAGGCAAGGGGTTTTCTTTCTTGGGGAAAAGGGCACTGGTTTTCTGGCAAAAGCTCATCTCAACAATTGTGATTTTCAGCCCACAATTAGACACAGGCGAAGATCATTCCCAGACCAAAGGTGCCAGGACTGGAAGGCCTTGCTCCTTTTGGTGTGCCAGGGAATCCACATCATTGGAGCCTAAAAGCCAGGGGTTGTGGGACTTTTTTCTTGGGGAAAAGCCCTGTTGTTTGCTGGTAGAAGCCCATTTCCCTGATAGCCATTTTCAGCCCACAATTAGACACAGGCGAAGATCATTCCCAGACCAAAGGTGCCAGGACCTGAAGATCTTGGTGCTTTTGGAGTGCCAGGGAAGCCATATTATTGGTACCTGAGGGCCAAAGGCAAGGGGTTTTCTTTCTTGGGGAAAAGGGCAATCATTTGCTGGCAGAAGTCCATCCCTGAATAGCCATTTTTAGCCTGCAGTTGAATATGGAATAAGATCCTTCCCAAGACAAAAATTCGCCAGGACGGGAAGGCCTTGCTGCTTTATAGTGCAAGGGAAGCCACATCACTGGCACCTGAGAGCCCAAGGCCACTGACTTTCTTTCTTGGGGAAAAGCCCTGTTGTCTCCATATAAGATCCCCCTTAGAGGAAGATGCTTAGACTAAAAGCTTGCTCGCAGCATGAGACATCACTTTGGAACCCAGTACACCCTACACTGTCAAGGAAATAGTTCATTTTCCAGCTTCCTCTCCTTGTTCTTTTCAAGAGGTATAGCAGTATCCTCAGGCCTTGAGAGGCTGATGTGATAGTACTTAGAGTACAAGTAGTACCCCCTTGAGAGGGGATGTGATAGTACTTAGAGCTGAGAAGGAAGATGCACAGCAGGTCTTGCAAGAAGATTTTCTTTGTACATTTCCCTGTTCGAGGGGGAGCTGGAAGCTTTGGGCTTTGCAAGCACACTGCGAGAAGAATGTGAATGGAAAAAGAGCTGAGAAGGAACATGCAGGGCACAGGACTGCAGCAACCAAAGCAGTTTTGCAGGTTACCTGTGTCCTCACACCAATTTCGTTGAGAGAAGCATTCTGCAAAAGACTCGCCCAGAGTAATAATTAGAGCCAAGAAGAAAGCTGCAGAGCAGGAGCCCCAAAAAGCATTTCACTCAGCACATTGTGCTGTGTGAGCTGAGCTTGAATGTTTTGACCTTATAAGCACACTGCAAGAGAGAGAGAAGGGGAATGTAAAAGGAACTGAGGAGAAAATTGCAAGTCACAGGACTCCATCCACAGAAGCAGTTTGCTAGTCTTCTGGTGTCTTCACACCTATTTAATTCTGAATGTGAAGGTTTGTGCTAATACCTCTAACTTAGTAGGAAAGTGCAGAGCACACAATTTTCCTGCAGTTTACTGCAGTCAAGGGGAAAGTGACTTGATAGCCATGTACATAAAATTTTCAAATATAAGGAGCAAGGTTGGATCAGGTTTTCTGTCCTGGCTCATTTATTCTAACTGTAGCTGGAAAACTTTCGGTTTAGATTCAGACTGCACTAGTGTGGCGGTACAAGAAGGATAATTCATAGCATCGGTATATATATTTGGTGTAATTTATATGCAGCAAGGGAAGGTTAATGTCAAAGCTGGCTTTTTCTGGTAACTTTTTTTTAATGGGAGCTTATGCTGGACTTTTAAAGATCTGAAACTGGAATCTGAGAGTGCAAAAATGCAACAGTACAAAAATGTGACTACATATAGATGAGAAGGAAGGTGTTAAGCCCAAGTGTGTGCCTCATGAATGGCTGTGAGGTGAAAGGGAGATTCAGTGTTTTTGTTCTGTGTGAGAAATGTATCAGATTCTGTGAGACTGAAAGTGCTTCATTATATGTATAGTTGAGTAAGACAATGCAGATCTCCATAAAGTGACTGTAGTTCACAGGCTACAAGGGGAAAATGCTGCTATTTGTTTGTGAAGAAAATACAAGTTTCCAAACCTAGGTCTGAGCAAGCCTTTTACCCTGGCACATTTACCTGTGAAGGATGTAGCCAGAGAGTTTTGGTTCAGATTCAGACTGCAAGAGGGACAGGGTGGGATAATATATTGCTGAAAAGCAAAGTGCATGGTACAGGCCTGTTTTGATAGAAGCAGTCAAAAACCTGCTTCTGTTCTGACACATTCTTCTGTGAGAGAAGTAGATGGACATTTTGGACTCTGAAAGTCTGATAAGTTCATGATTCTACATATAGCAGAGATTGAAGGTGCAGCACACTGTGGTTGTATATGTAGTTTCCAAGCTGCAAGGACAAGAAACTGCTTCTTGAATGTTGTCTGAATACACATTCGCAAAAGGAAGGTCACGTCATTGAAATCTTTCTGTGTCACCACAATTATTTTGAGTGCAGTGAATGACGTTTTCATCTTTGGATCTTCAGTCAGTGGTTTCGAGAGAATCAGGATATAGTCACGGCTTTTTCAAGTACACACCGCCATCCAGTGGACGTTCCCTGATGCCAATGTTTCAAACATCCACCAGATGGCAGTGTGTACGCATAGGAAAACAACCCATAGTGCAGAGCCAAAGGTGAAAAACATCAGTCACCAGCTCAAACAACCTTTAAGGATAGAAATTTTTTGCTGACCTTCCCCTTTCGTATGTAAAATCTTGTTTGCACCACAGTCAAATGGCAACACAAACACCTTCCCAATTCTGTGTACTAATAAATTGTTTCCTTCTCGCAGAGTCTAGCTACAAAATTGAAAATATCCAGCAAAATATAGCTCACAAAAGTGTCAGGTAAGCAAACAGTTGCTGGCTGCACCTTCAGGTGCACTCACTGAATAGCACCACACACCCTCGTATGTGCACTTTCCTTCTCAGATCTACATTCCATAGTAATATTTCAGTCTCACAGAGTCAGGATCCAAAACTAAATCCCACCACTAAATGCTCACTAAAGGGACCAGGACAAAAAGCTTTAACATTCCCACTGTAGTGGTACAACAGCTCAAACCTTTACCATTGTATATTAGGAAAAGTAATTAAATTCAGCAAGACCACTGAGGGGTGGATCCAAAAATTGGTATCTGTGCAGCAGAGGGTAACTATGACCTCACATCACAAGAGAAATGTGAACCTCCATGTCAAAATAAAACACAAAGAGTTTGATCCCATATAAAACTGCCACAACACTGTTACTGGGCAAAGTGTTTTCCTTCCTATGGGAAAGGACTACCATTCTGTTTTGAGAGACTGCTACAATTTCAATTCCGCCTTCAAAATTGAATATGCCTAGAGAGTGCTCCTAGACAAAAGGTGCCAGGACAGAAAGGACCTGTTGGGTTTTACCTGCCCTGGGCAGGGTGTCATTTGCCCTGAAGCACTGGGCCTAGGTGATTTCCTTCCAAAGGGAAAGAACCATGATTCTCTTTCAGAAGACCACCACTGAAATTTTGATTCCACCTCCAAAAAGCGGTCTGTGCAAGAATTTCTCTCAGACCAAAGGTGCCAGGCCAGATAAGTCTTGCTGGTTATTATATCCCTGGGAAGCCTATCATCTGTGCTGAAACACTGAGGGTATGTGATTTCCCACCTAGTGGAAAATAACATCATTCCCTTTTGGGAGACCAACACCAAAATTTTGATTCGACCTCAAAAATTGATTATGTCAAGAGATTTCTGTCAGAGAAAAAGTGCCAGGACAGAAAGTTTTTGCTGGTGAATACTCAGCCTGGGTAGCCCTGGCTTGGGCTGCTTATTATCTGCCCCTCAAACATGTCCCTCTTAAACCCACGTGCTTTCCTTCCCATGAGAAAGAACCATAATTCTCTTTTGGGAGATGACCACCAAAATTTAATTCTGTCCCCAAAACAGACTATCTCAAAGGATTGCTCCCAGGCCAAAGGCGCCAGGAGAAAAAGGACTTGTTTGTTATTGACAGCCATGGGCAGCCTATCATCTGCCCCCAAAACTTCAGGGCTATATGCTTTCCTTCATACGGGAAAGAATAATTTTTCCATTGGGAGACCACAAACACAATTTCGTTCAACCAGCATATTTGAATGTGTCCAAGGATTGCTACCAGGCAGAAGGTACCAGGACAGAAAGGTCTTTGTGGTTAATATATGGCCTTGGTAGCCTGTCATCTTCCCCTAAAACACTGGGCCCATGCGCTTTCCTTCCTATGGGAAAGAGCCATCATTCTCCATCAGGAGACCACCACTGTTCCACAGAGGGTTCAAAAGGATTCTGGGTTGAAACTATGACACCATTTAAAATTCAAGCAAATAGATTTTATTGCAAAGAAGTAGCAAACAAAATGGAAAAAACCAAAACCTGAGAAAAGAGAACAGAACAAAACAAACCCCAAGACAACTCACACACCCATACACCACACACACAGTTACTATACCTCTTATGCAGTTACTACACATACTGATCCCAATGTGCTCAAGATCGCAAGTATGACTAGCTGCTGCATCCTTGGGCTTCGGTAGGCTCAACACGCTTTAGCGGGTATCCCCGCGGAAGGCAACATTGTCCTCTGTGCCAGCACATACCTCCACCTGCAGCAGGAACCCTCTGTTTTTTATGCACTTGGTCTGTGGCATCTATCTGGGCATATGTGGCCAGCACATGGCCAGATAGAGGCCTCCAGTCTGTCCTCCCATTGTCTAACAGTGTATATTGAAAGTTTCCCTTTTTGGATCAGTGGTTGTTACTTCATCATCCTCCTTTTTCTCCTTGAACTCGACTGGCTGTTGGCAAGTACTCAGGCCACAAAACAATTTCAGTGTACACAAGATACTTCTTCAAGGACACAATCCCAGTTGTCAGTTCTTGCTTTCCCTAACTTGGCAAGAAAAGAATCAACTCTCACAGCCATCAAGACCAGACACAGGCCAAAATAACAGTGCCTCATCATGTCCGAATACAACCACCAAAATTTCCATTCCACCTGCAAAATTGAATATGTCCAAAGATCACTCTCAGACAAAAAGTGCCAGGACAGAAAGGTCCTGCAGGTTAATACCTGCCCTGGTAATCCTATCATTTGCCCCTGGAAATCTGATGCTACCTGCTTTCCTTCCTATGGAAAAGAATCATCATTTCCTTTCAGGAGACCTCCATCAATATTTTGATTCCATCTGCACAATTGATTGTGTCAAGGGATTGATCCCAGACAAAAGGTGCCAGAACAGAAAGGACTTATTGTTTATTACCTGTCACTGACGATGAATCTCTACCCCTGAAACACAGGGCCTATGTTGCTTTCCTTCTATGGAAAAGAACTCATTTACTTTCAAGAAACCACCGCTGAATTTTCAATTTCACCTCCAAAACTGAGTACATCCAAGGACTGATCTCAGACAAAAGGTGCCAGGACAGAAAGATCTTGCTGGTTAATACCTGCTCCAGGAAGTCCATCATCTGCCCCCGAAACACTGGGGCTATGTGCTTTCTCCTATGTGAAAGAACTGTCATTCCCTTTCAGGAAAAATTTCAATTTCATCTCCAAAATTGATAATATATTTAAGGATTACTCCCAGGCAAATCATGTCAGGAAGGAAGCTTTGGTGGTTAATATTACCTGCCATGGGCAGGCTATTATCTCCCACTGAAAGAAGTGCCATGTGCTTTCCCTCCTATGGGAAAGAACCATAATTCTCTTTTAGGAGACCACCACTGAAATTTCAATTCCACCTCCAAAATTGTATATATTTAACATTTGCTGCCAGGCAAAAGGTCCGAGAACAGGAAGGTCTTGCTGGTTCTTTCTGCCCTGCTCAAAATACCATCTTCCACTGAAACACTGGGGCTACATGTTTTCCTTTCAATCGAAAAGAACACATAGTCTTTTAGGAGACCACTACTGAAATTTTGATTCCACCTCTAAAATTAATTATGTTAAGGGACTTATCCCAGACAAAAGTTGCCAGGACAGAATGGTCTTGCTGCTTAATACGTGCCCCATGCAGCCCCTGAAACACTAGGCCACATACTTTCCTTCCCACGGGAAAGAACCGTCATTCTCTTTTGAGAGACGACCACCAAAATTTCACCTCCAAAATTGATTATGTCAAAGGATTGCTCCCGGACAAAAGTTGCCAGGACATAATGGTTCTGCCATGGCCAGCCTATCATCTGCCCCTGAAATGACAGGGATATATATTCTCTTTCCTATGGGAAAAAAAACTAATTTGCTACCTGGAGATGACTAATGCAATTTGGTTCCAATTCCAGAATTGATTATATCTAGGAATTTCTTCAAGAACAAAAGTGTAAGGACAGAAAAGTCTTGTTGGTTAATTCCTGGCTTGGGCAGCCTCTCATCTGCCCCTAAAACACTGGGGCTACATGCTTTCTTTTCTGTGGGAAAGAACCATTATTCCCTTTCAGGAGACCACCACAAAAATTTTGATTCCACCTCCAATATTAATTGTGTCAAGGGATTTCTCCCAGGCAAAATATGCCTTGACAGGATGGTCTCTCTGGTTAACACTTGGCCCACTCAATCTGCTGTCGAGACACTGAGGCTATGTGTGTTCCTTCCTATGGTAAAGAACCCTCATTCTCACTCAGGAGATGACAAATTTTGATTCCACTTCCAACACTGATTCTCTGAAGAGATTGCTCGTAGACTAATAGTGTCAGGATAGGAAGGTCTTGCTGGTTAATACCTGCCCTGGGCAGCCTATCATCTGCCCCTGAAGCACCAGACCTACGTGCTTCCCTTCCTATGCAAAGAACTGTTATTTCTTTTCAGGAGACCACCACCAAAATTTTGATTTCACCTCTAAAATTGAATACCTCCAAGGATTTCTCCCAGGCAAAAGGTGCCAGGACAGTAAGGTCTAGCTATTCATTAATGCCCTGGGCAGCCTATCATCTTCCACTGAGACAGTAGGGCTATGTGTTTTCCTTTGTAAGGAAAGAATCATCATTCTCTTTCAAGAGACCACCACCAAAATTTTGATTCTACCTCCAAAAGTGATTCTGTCAAGGGATTGCTCCCAGGCCAAAGATGCCTGGACAGAAAGCACTTGCTGTTAATTATCTGCCCCTTAAACACTGAGGCTGTGTGCTTTCCCTCCTATAGGAAAGAACTGTTATTCCCTTTCAAAATTAAGTATGTCTAGGGAGTGGTCCCAGACAAAATGTGCCATGACATGAAGGTCTTGCTGGTTATGATTGCCCCAAGGCAGTCGACCATCTGGCCTGGAAACACTAGGGCTCCAGGCTTTCCTTCCAAGGAAGGTGTTCTTTGAGGTGTAAGAACAAAGGCCCACCTGCTGGTGTTACCCTTCTCCTCTGTACTATGTACAACACACACGCCCCACTGTGCTCTGCACTTGGCTTTTCCTAAGCTATATGTACCATCAAACACCTTCAAGGATTGCAGACACCAGTGTCAATCTCCCTCTCGCTCTTCGGTATGAGATGTATAGCAGCCTCCTTAGGCCTTGGGAGATGGAAGGTGTGTGATGATAGTTAGAGATGAGAAGGAAGGTGCAGAGCAGGAGTCCCGACAAGCTTTTCTCTCAGCACATTTCCCTGTGTGAACTGGAGCTGGAAACTTAATTTTAGATGCAGACTGCAAGAGTGACAGAATGGGATAGTCCAAAGAGCTGAGAAGGAAAGTGCAAGGCACTGGCCTGCTGCCACAGAAGGAGCTTGCAGGACTGCTCTTGTCCTGACACATTTTTCTGTGTGAGAAGCACATGGACATTTCAGACTTGGTGAGACTGAGAGGAGCCTGATGCTCCATAGGGCTCACACAGAGAAATGTGCTGGGACAAAAAGTTTGCTTGCACATGGCCTCTTCTATTCAGGGACTCATATTTGCACCACAATCAAGTGACAGCCCTCTTCCTTTCACAGCCTGTAAACTGCAGTCCCACTGTGGTGCTCTGTACCTTCTTTCTCAGCTTGAAGTACCATCACACTTTCAGCCTTGCAAAGTCCAAAGAGCATGCTATATGTCTCACACAGAAAAACATGTCAGGACAAAAATGGTTGCCACATTACCCCTTCCCCTCACAGCCTTTCAGCTGCACACAACACACTGAGGCTGTGCGTGTTCCTTTCAAGCTCTAGGAAATGTTCCCCTTTTTTTCTCTCACAAAACCTCCAGCATCTTCTCCCATGCTACAGGTTCTTTCCAACAGGTAGAAAAGCATGGGGCCATAGCGTTTCCTGGCCAAACTGTTGAAGGGCAGTAATAACCTAAAAGACCTTCCTGCCCTGGCACCTTTTGTTTAGGAGCAGTCCCTAGACATATTCAATTTTGGAGGTGGAATCAAAATTTTGATGGGAGTCACCTGAAAGGGAATCATGGTTCTTTCCCATATGAAGGAAAGCACATGGCCCCAGTGTTTCAGGGGCAGATGATAGGCTGTCCAGGGCAGGTAATAACCAGCAAGTCCTTTCTGTTCTGCCACCTTGGGCCTGGGGGCAATGCCCTTACATAATCAATTTTTGAGGTAGAATCAAAATTCTGGTTGTGATCTCCTGAGAGAGAATGACAGTTCTTTCCCATAAAAAGGAAAGCACGTAGCCCCAGTGTCTCAATGGAAGATGATAGGATGAGCAGGGCAGTAATAAACAGCAAGACCTTCCTGTCCTGACACCTTTGGTCTGGGAGGAATCTTTGAATGTATTCAGTTTTAAAGGTGGAATTAAAATTTTGGTGGTGGTCTCCTGAAAAAAAAAAATCACTTGTTTCCCACAGGAAGGAAAGCACACAGCCTTAATGTTTCAGAGACAGATGACAGGCTGCCAATGGCAGGTAATAACCAGCAAGACCTTCTTGTCCTGGCACCATTTGCATGGGAGCAATCCTAGGATGCATTCAATTCTGGAAGGGGAATCAAAATTTTGGTTGTGGTCTCCTGAATGAGAATGATAGTTCTTTCCCATAGAAATGAAAGCAAATAGCCCCAGTTTTGAAGAGGCAGATTACAAGTGGCCCAGGACAGATACAAGTCAGCAAGACTTTTCTGTCCTGGTACATTTTGTCTGGGAGCAATCCCTTGACATAAACAATTTTGGAAGGGGAATTGAAATTTTGGTGGTGGTCTACTGATGGGGAATGATGGTTCTTTCCCATAAACAAGGAAAACATAGTCCAAGTGTCTCAATGGAAGATGACAGAATTAGCAGTGCAGTAATAACCAGCAAGATCTTTCTTTCCTGACAATTTTTGCCTGGGAGAAATCCTTGAATATATACAGTTTTTGAAGTGTAATCAAAATTTTGGTGGTGGTCTCCTGAACGACAATGATTTTTTTCCCATAGCAAGGAAAGCAAGGAGCCCTCATGTTTCCAGGCCAGACAATTGGCTGCCCAGGGCAGTAATAACCAGTAAGACATTCATGTCCTGGCACTTTTTGCCTAGGAGCAATCTTTGGACAACTTCAGCTTTGGAGGTAGAATTGAAATTTTTGTGGTGGTCTCCTGAAAGGGAATAACAGTTCTTTTCCATAGGAAGGAAAGCAAGTAGCCCCAGTTTTACAGGGGCAGATGCCAGGCTGCCATGGACAGTTATTAACCAACAAGACCTTTCTGTCCTGGCAGCTTTTGTGGGTGAGCAATCCTTGGACGTACTCAATTTTGGAAGCAGAATCAAAATTTTGGTGGAGGTCTCCTGAAAGGGAATGAATTCAGGGTCTCCTGAAAGGGTTCTTTCCCATAGGAAGGAAAACATGGAGCCTCAATGTCTCAATGGCAGATGATAGGCTGCCCAGGACAGGTATTAACCACCTAGACCTTCCTCTCCTGGCACCTTTTGACTGAGGTCAATCCTTGAATGTATTCAATTTTGGGAGTGGAATCAAAATTTTGGTGTGGTCTGCTGAAAGCAGATGATAGCTTGCCCGGGGAAGGTATTAACCAGCAAGGCCTTTCTGTCCTGGCTCCTCTTGTCTGGGAGCAATACTTTCACCAAATTCTCTTTTGGGAGACAACCACCAGTATTTTGATTTTACTTCCAAAATTGACTATGTCCAAGGACTGACCCCAGGCTAAAGTGCCAGAACAAAAGGGTCTGGCTGGTTCTTACTGCCATGGACAATCTATCATCTATCCTGGAAACACTGGGGATACATGCTTTCTTTTTTATGGGAACAAACCATCATTCTCTTTCAGGAGACTACCACCAAAATTTTTATTCTATCTCCAAAATTGATTATGTAAGGGCATTGCTCCCAGGCAACAGGAAGCTCTTGGTGGTTGTTATCTGACACAGGTAACCTCTCATCTGGCCCTGAAACTTTGGGGCTCCATGTTCTCCTTCCTATGGGAAAGAACTATCATTCTCTTTCAGGAGACCACCATCAAAATTTGGATTCCACCTCCAAAACTGTATATAATCAAGCATTACTCGTAGGCCAAAGGTGCTACAATAGGAATGTCTTGGTGGTTATTGTTTGCCATAGGCAGCCTATCATCTGCCCTCGAAACTTCAGGGCTGTATAGTTTCCTTCATATGGGAAAGAACTGTAATTTTCTATTGGGAGACCACCAAAGTTTTGATTACCCCTCCAAATTAAATATGCCCATAGATTGCTCCCAGGCAAAATTTACTAGGACAGGAAGGTCTTGCTGATTAATACCTCCCCCCAGGTAGCCTGTTGGGGTCCGGGTCCGGGTCCTCCTCTGGATCCCACAAGTGGTCCCCCAAAAGTCTCACACCCCCAAGGTTATATATGCTCGGGCTCAGATGGCAGTGCCCAGTACCTCCCCCAGGGGGAGGGAGGAGTTTCACAGTGGGTGATTTACTACACTATGAGTGATGGGATAATCCTTGATGGTCCATTAGCAGACATGACCCCTCAGGCTGGGTGTGAAGGTGCTAATGACTCCCCGGAGGGGAGTTATCATACCTGAGTCATTGGTGTGAAGACAGGAAAACTTCCTCATCTTAACAGAGTTCCTAAATACCCAGCTTGTAACTTGAGGGCCCAGGACATAAAGATCTTAATGCCCTGCTCAACCTGTCATCACCCATTGTGACCATGGGGCTTCACGTTTTCTTACCTATGTGAAAGTGCCATCATTTTCTTTTGGGAAATGACCACAAAAATTTTCATTTCACCTTTAAAATTGATTATGTCAAGGGATTGCTCCCAGGCAAAAAGTGCCAGGACGTAATGGTCTTCCTAGTAAATACCTGCCATGGGCAGCCTACCATCTGCCCCTGAAACACTGGGGCTATGTGCTTTCCTTTCTATGGAGGAAAAACTATAATTTCCTACCAGGAGACCACCACCAAAATTTGGTTCCACCTCCAGAACTGGTTATGTCCAGGGATTTCTCCAAGAAAAAAAGGTGCCAGGACAGAAGAGTCTTGCTGCTTAATACCTGACTTGGGCACCCTCTAATCTGCCCCTGAAACACTGGGGCTATGTGTTTTCCTTTCCATGGGAAAGAACTGTCATTCCCTTTCAGGAGATCACCACCAAAATTGAGTATGTCCAACACATTGCTCCCAGATAAAAGGTGCTGGAACAGAAAAGTCTTGCTGGTTATTACCTGCCCTGAGCAGCATATCATATGGCCCTGACACTCGAGGGCTATGTTCTTTCCTTCAATGGTAGAGAACTGTCATTCTCTTTTGGGAGAGCAGCACTGTAATTTTGATTTCAACTCCCAAATTGTACAAGGACTACTCCTAGCCAAAAATGCCAGGACAGGAAGGTCTTTCTGGTTGTTAACTGCCCTGGTCAGCCTATCATCTGCCACTGAAACACTGGGGTATATGCTTTCCTTCCTATGGGAATGCACTGTCATTATTTTCCAAGAGACAACTATCACAATTTTGGTTTCACCTCCAAATTTGACTATGGCAGGGGATTACTCCCCAAAAAAAGGTGCCAGGACAGGGAGATCTTGCTGGTTATTACCTTATAATTCTGGTAAATTATTTGTCAAATCATATGTGTATTTAATATTTCTAATTGTAATGGCTTTTACATGGAAACATAAGTATTTATTAAGTGAATTTAATATACTGTACATGTAACATACAGATCTAATACAGCACCTAGAAATGTATGGAGCTTGGACAGGTCTTGGAGCACCACCTCTTCCATAAAATCAGTGCTCAAAATCAGGTTTTTCCTTAGTATGTTTTTTATGATCCATTTTCCATTCTTGGAAACATTCAAGGCAAGGCTAGATGAGGCTCAGAGCAACCTGGTGTAGTGGAAGATGCCCCTGCTCATTTTAGAGGGGTTGTAACTAGAGGATCTTTAAGGTCCCTTTCAGCCTGAACCATTCTATGATTCAATTCTATGATTCTGTGAGAAAGAAGTGTATCACATTAACCTGAAATACAAAGATGCAGTATTTCCTCCATTATGGCTATTAATCTGCATTCTAATTAACTCTTTAGCACAATGGGTCAGAACCTGCACAACTACTGTTAAGACTGGGTCTGAATAATTTGAGTTCTCTAGGTAAAAAAGATGTTCTGCTTTCATTTCACAAAGTAGAAAACCACATCATAATATTTTCTTTCTCGCTTGCAATGACAGCGTGCTTAAGAAAGTTTAATGCAAGAGAGTAATTTGTCTTCTACACACAAAGAAAACTCAGAACTATGTAATACTACATGAAAATGCCGAGCTAACAAATGGAGTCATGCATACACAAAATCGAACTTTTTGAGGTCAACAACTTTTAGGGCGGAGGCAGCTCCCTGTTCTGCCCTTCATGCACTACTGTAGACAGATGCTGAGAGTTGGTTTGAACAGGCAAATGACTAGCACATACCCTTCTCATGGCACCTCTAAGGGCATACAAACCTCAACACATTTAAAATTCTTTATTGCTCTGAACTCACAGATCTTCTATATGACACAATTAATCTCTGACTGTGATGTAGCATAAAGGGAAACAGCTATGGGACAAAACCTGCAAAAAAACATTCCACCTGGCACTTCTGTTGCCTATTAGTGTGAGATTTCCAACTAGTCAAGGCTTCACCTGTCACATTTCTATATAAGAATGTGAGGCCTTTTAAATCCTCCACAAAGCCAAGACTAAGAAAATCAAGACAAAGTCTGATATTCTGTATAGCATAAAGAATTTCATTCAGTCCTTCATCCACTATTTGTTTTGATTTGCATCTAAACATTTACTATTACATTCTTATTGAGGGAGGGGGAAAAAAGGACATAAAAGCACATAAATTGCCAGTGTTTTCAAAGTAGTTGTAAAAGCCTATGAAACAATTCACAGGAAACATTTCCAACAAGAACAATGTAACATGATTATATGCACCCATTTCCTGAATTGTCTTTCTGTATCTCACTTTAACAACACAATGCACATTTTTTAGCACATTTGCAATGGAGTTGCAAAAGGAAATACACTTCTCCAACAGCAGTCATCACCTGGGAAGGGTTCTGTCTTACCACAGGAGGCACCATACCTAAACAAACCATAATGATAAATTCTAGAAATAAAAGCATATGGTTTCCAACATAGTGTATCTCATTTGAAGTGCAACCAATCTCAGTTTGTGATTATTGAGTACCAAGAATTCCTGACAGGAGAATGGCTGTGAGAAAGGAGAAAAACAATGCTTTTGTTAGGTGAGGCTTTCATAATCCCTCACCCCATGTGGCTTCTCTGCTGTCTACTAAAAAGCATGGGCATGCCATTCTCTTGTTCAGTAGAGGAAATAAGGTCCTTTTTATTATTCCTTTCCTTGGTTTTAATTAAAAAATCCCCAAAGGTGGCTGGGCTAAGCATCATTGAGACATTCACCTTCCCTATCAATTGAGTTTGGACTTAGGTTCATAAGCTTTTTAGGATGCCACCTGGACATACACAAGTCAGCAAAGTTTTCTGGTTTTATGGGTGAGCAGGACTGATTTATCTCAGAGACCAGGAGAGTCTGAAAATTTTATGCACCTCTTAGCACTCCTACATTCACACACCATCTGTGTGAAAAATGGACCAGTCCAGTGGACAACTGTCATTATATTCCCTATATATTGTCAATATATTCCCCTGTGACAGTGAGACAAGGACCCATGACCTTGGCAGTGAATCAGCTGATTGATGATCAGGCCCCCCTTTTGCACCCCCCTGGCTATATAAGCAGTTATTAACCGTAGACACATGCTACTCCTCAATGTGTAACTCCTCGAGCAGGTCCAGTAAGCATGCGGGGTAGTGCACTGTCTTTGGGGGCCTACATTTTCCATCCTTCTTTGTGGCATCCTTTTCCTACCTATCCCCCCTCCTTTTTATTATTTTTATTTTTTTTATTTTTTAATAACAAGTGAGAGAACAGTATAACCACGAAACGTTTTTTAACATAAAACCGCATTACCCTAATTATACAAACTAGGGCCCAAACCAAAAGGACCTTTATTAAAACTAACTTACATTCTAAGCTTAGCAACCTCACTATCCATGCAACTTAAGAACGAGGGTTTTTAAAAAGAGGGTTGTGTAGGACTTTTATCTCAGGGTGTGTTTACAACTGGGTAAAAACCATTAACTTTATTTAAGGGGAAATGTGTTATGGTATGGGTATGGGTATTGTGCTTTATTGTGATCAGGGAACATTGGTATGATTGAGGTAATGTTGTTGTATAATTCTATTTTAATTGAGGTATTTTGATATAAAGTGCTTTTGAATTCAGACACACACATCTTTCCATTCAAGTAGGCAGCCACCACACTCACACTTCATGCACACTTGTTTAAAATATTTGTTCTGTTCCTATACTTCAACCATACATATAACTTAGCAGTAGTCATTGACTATGTGTCTCTTCTGCTTCACTTTCATCATTTGTCATATCCAGTGATGGTTCCTGTTCTAAAGAAGAGTCAATAAAAGGCCTGACACACCTAGAGGGGATCCACCTTAGCTGAGTACCTGTGGATACGCACACATATCCTCTCCCCCAGGTCACAGGGTCCACCAATCCCGACCACTCTCCTAATATTAAGTCTTTTATCATGACTGGTGGTTTGGGAGAGGATAGTACCTTGGATTCATGTTGACGATCGTACACACTGTAACCTGTGTCGTCACAGTTTAAAAAGTTCAAGACATGCAATGCTTTCCATAATCATTCTTGTGGACTATAGAGCGATTCCCTCTTTTTTTTGTTTTTGCAGCATTTCCTTTAAGGTGTGATGCTCCCTGTACAATTCCCTGTCCTGTGGGTGAATGTGGAATACCTATAACGTGAGATATGCCCCAATCTGTTAGAAAGGTGTTAATCTTTTTTGAACAATATGTAGGACCATTATCTGATTTTATGCATTTTGGTACTCCTAAAACTGCAAAGCAAGCAAGCCAGTGTTTGATGACACCTCGTGCCCTTTCTCCGGTATGAGTAGTGGCATTTGATATATCTGGAGTGAGTGTCAACAGTGACGTATACATATTTTAAGTGGCCAAATTCCTGTATATGAGTGTGAATGTGTGTGAGTGAATATGCAATATATAAAGATTGAACTTTCTATGATTAATAAGAAACCAAAGAGTGCACAATTCTGCAAATAGTACAGGTTTAGAGACATCTCGAAGGAAGGAGGCTTTGCGAAGTGAGACTAATTCTGCAGCATAGCATGAATCAGTAACGATATTCAATGGCTCATTAAAGAATAATTCAAAGGCCATGCAAACAGCAGCAAGTTCTAACAGTTGTACAGAACCTTTGTTGATGGCCTGTACTTGACTATTCCATTGGCCTGTGACAGGATTAATCCATGTTACTACAGCCTTTTTTCATCATCCAGACGCATCAGTAAAGACACTCATGCCTGCTACTGGTTGTGATTGGCAGTGGCATGTGGTCATTTGGCAGTGGCATGTGGTCATTAAAGGTAGATTCCCAATTTCTGCCCACAGTCGGTGTTTAGGGAAATGAATAGACAGGTCACCCATATAATCTGCCAGGGCAGCCCCAAATTCAGCATTCTGTGCAAGAAGCCAGTCCAGATTGTCCTTTATTGCTGGAATATAGACCACTTCGGAATCCCGTCCATCCACC
The DNA here is from genome assembly GCA_013396755.1 of Sclerurus mexicanus. Lineage (NCBI taxonomy): Eukaryota > Metazoa > Chordata > Aves > Passeriformes > Furnariidae > Sclerurus > Sclerurus mexicanus. The sequence goes on along the minus strand of VWZF01004737.1, from coordinate 4,409 downwards.
TCCTGCAGTTGCTCTCGACCTTTAATAACAAGCTTGGAAACATGTTTTTCATAGTCCAAACAGTTTTAGCTGGAGAATGGGGAAGAAACAGCCATTCCCTGATTATCAGGGGATCGGATTCAGCCTGGTCCCATTGAAAAAGAACTGCAAAGGGCTGAAATTATTGCTAGATACAAGAGCTAGGGGAGTAGGCAGGTCAAGACATCGTCACCTGCCTGCCCTGTCTATTTTCAATGGCCTGTGAGCAAACTTTTAAAGCATGCTTTGCTTCTGTTGTTAAAGATGGAGTAGAAATGAAAGCAGGATCGCCTTTTAGGACCTCAAATGGGGTGCAGTTCCTCCATAGTGATGCCCAGAATTGGTTGAAGCCAGTTAATGTCTCCAAGTAACTGCTGTAAATCATTTAATGCCATAGTGTCTGTTATCTAAAAAGTTAAAGGCTGAGGCATGATCTCTTGCTGTGTAATTCTCCATCCTAGATAGGTCCATGGTTGGGTGAGTTGGATCTTCTCTGGAGCGATCTGTAGCCCTGCTTCTTGAACAGCATTGGTTAGAGCGATCAATATTAACTATAACTCTGTCTCTTGAGCGGCCAGCCACTAATGTATTGTCCATATAATGATATATAACAGCAGAGGAGTAAAGTTTCTGAATGGGTTGTATTGTGTCAGCCACTACTGTTTGGCATATGGTTGGACTATTGCACATACCTTGTGGTAATACAACCCAGTGATATCTCTGCATAGGCTCCAAGTGATTCAAGGTAGGAATGGAGAAAGCAAAGGCGAGGGGCATCATCAGGATGAAGAAAGATGGTGAAAAAACAGTCCTTCAGGTTGATTACTAACAAGGGCCACCCAGCAGGAAGCATGGCAGGTGAAGAAAGCCCTGGCTGCAACACGTCCATTGGCTTGATGACTGCATTTATTACCCTTGGATCATGTAACATATGCCATTTGCCACTCTTTTTAGGAATACAGAACACAGGAGTATTCCACGGACTAGAAGGTGGTACTGTATGTCCAGCACTCAGCTGTTCCTGTACTAGGTTTTGCAGGTGTGCTAGCCATTCCCTTTTTTGGGGATGTTCTCGCTTGGGAATGGATTGCAAAGCCTGTTGGTTCAATGTTCTCATAGGTGAGATGTCTAAAAAACTTGCTTCCTCGTTCTCAATCTCTCTCCCTAAGGAAGCCTGCAACTGATCTAGGAATTGAGCATAAGGTTCAGTGGATCCTTGAAGAACCTTAGCAAAAGATAGATTAGTATCCTTATCAGTGCGTGGAGGTGTTCGTACTGCTCTTAACACAAGCTTTGCAATAACTTCCTAGATTTCCCAGGGATAATCTGTTTGGGATTTGGGCACTGCATGTGTTCCTTCCCCTGTTAAATGGGCATAAGTCATCCCTGTTTGTGAATTGCCTTGATTGCCTGCCTAAGCCATGCAGCTTTCTTGAAAATCTGTGAGCCAGACACTGTACTGTGTAGTTGTTAATACCATTTTTAACAGTGCCTTCCAGTTGTGAGGCATGAATATATATGTGGTACTTAATGTTTCTAAGAAGGAGAACATGTAGGGTGATGAAACACCACTCTCTTTAACTATTTGCCTCAGTTCCTTAATTAACTCCTATGATAAGCTTTGGAACTGAGGGGGTTGCCTAGGGCAATAAATGACAGGGCAAGCATTTACCACCCTCCAGTCTCCCATACCTAACACTTCCTCTTGGCACCTTTCCCACATGCTCATGGAAGCACCACCACACAGCCACCTTTCCTCATTAGGAGGGGATATAACAGATTTCCTCTCCGTGTCCTCTGTAAACTCGCTGCCCCCTGGATAGTCACATTCTGCGCGCACTTCCTCAGGCAGCGACAGGTGAGGACCCATAGGTGGGGGCGGAAGAGAAGCCTCCAATTCCACCCCGTGAAAAGTGAGGGACCAAAATGTCTGTGCCCTGGCCGCTAAATCACCGCCATGAACTGATGGTTCCACAGTGGCTGCACGTCAGGGGCGAGCTTGCTGTTCTTCAGCAGCCTCACAGCAGGAGCACAATGGCTGCCTCTCTGCAACAGCCATGCAGCAGGACTCAGGTAATGGTTCTTCCAAAGCCACATGCCGGCAACAAAGCAGCGCCGAGCCAGGCGGCACACCGATCCCCTCCCACAGCTGGCAGCAGGAAGGTGGCACCAGGTCAGGCAGCATGGCATCTCCTTTCCATTCTCCCTCCTCCCTCGGTCCCAAGCGCCCTCTCACACTCCCACATTTGCACCCCGTCTCTGGGAGAACCCCAGGGGAAGCAGAGGCACCAGGAGGAACGGGGGAACGGGACCTGTTGCCTCAGCAAGAGCTACTCTCCCTGCCGTTTTCAAAGCATCCGTAATTTCCCCCCCAGGTAGTTAGATTTCTGAATGCCTCTAAATCTTCCTGAATTGCTTCCTTGTAAACTTTTTCCAATTTTTTGCCATGACTTGTGGAGTAATAGCTCCACAACCGGATGGTCATAGAGAGGTACATTTATTCAGTGCGCCAGGTGCACGGGGGATCACTCCACCACAAACATGCACACCCACTAAACCTTAAGCAGTGGTTTTATGCATTGTACGCGTTACATATTCATGGTTCCTTTTATACACATTTACACTAATCCCCAGAAAAGGCAGCTTTATTATATAATCAGTTCTTGGAAGTTATTTCCACATCCCCTCCCTTCGCTCCTCCTTCTTGCGCCTGCAGGTTGCTCTCTGGTGGTCGTGGGGATGGTCTTCCTCCCTTTGTCCTTTTTACCTCTGGTCCAGAACTTGCTAGGGCCAGTTTTGCTAGCAGGCACTTGGAAGAACCTTTTGTTTCTCATAGCATATTTCTTGTTTATCTGTCCTTGTAGACATTTATGGCCTCAACCATGCAGTTCGTCCTTTTAGCCCAGCAGAAGTTCTTGCAACTATCTTTATTGACGTTTTCAGTGTTAATTCTCCTAGTATTAGTAACTTCTATGCAGTGTTACTACCTTATTAATACCTTTTATCAGCCAAGCAGTCAACTGAAGGGTTCTGACCAGTGGAAATCCCAGTACAGTCACTATGATCCATTTTAGAGGTGATACTAACTTGGCTTCCGTGATTTCTTTTTTCTGTCTTTTTAGCAATTGGCGTAGGGCTTCAGCATTTCTTTCCAACTCTTGGGAATTACCTCCCCCCACCTTGGCTGCTCACCTCCAGCTTGCTGATTGCCGAATTTTCTCCTTTTTTCAACGTCTTTGTAGTCCTATAAATCCGGATGTGATGGGTGCACACAGTATCCTCAATAAGCTTCTCCTTTCCCTCTGAGTTCAGCCAGGGGCCGTCAGGAGTCAGGTGCCCCAGCAGCTCTGTGCCCTGGTTCCCAACACCTAACATCCCTGATTCAGGGGGCCATTTATGACAGTGAGGCATGGACCCACGACCTCGGGTTCAAGGCAGTGAGTCAGATGATTAATGATCAGGACCCCCTTGGCTGCATAAGTGGTTCTTAAGTGTAGACATGTGCTTCTCCTCAACATGTAACTCCTGGAGCCAGCCCAGTAAGCATGTGGGGTAGTGCACTGTCTTCAGGGACCTACATTTCCCATCCTTCTTTGTGGCATCCTTCCTGTAGAAAGTTAACCCTTTCCCTACATTCCCCAAATTCTTACGGCCCGCTACTAACCCAGATCTGGGGAGTCTGTGACTTCTGCTGCCTTTTATGCCTGTACCTGTCCCCTGGTTTTTTCCTACTGCCTTGTTAAGAATTATAATATGTTCTCATAGTTTCTAGTTGATTATGCTTATTCAAGTAAATGTAGTAAATACATGTAACTAAGGTAAATATGAGCAGTTATAATTACAATGAGCAATTATGTAATTATACCAATAGTTTTGTAGCATCTGCATTTAAACAGATGCTTCACAGGCTGATTCAATACACCATTTATCACTGCTACCTAAAAGTAGCTGGTATTTACTTTAATAAAGAATACATTAAAGTAAATCAAGTCTATCTTTAACAAGAGTCAGAGTGACAAGGAATGAAAACTTAGCATCAATAAGGGCTGTTCACCGAAAATCTATTTCCCAGATCACTACTTGAAAAAGTCCCAAATGCTGACAGGCTTACATGAAATGGATCCATCTTCTGGTATGTTACCGTTGCGCTGAGAAAGAAAATTGCAATATGATTTAGAACTTTGACTATCATCACCAACTGCTTTTAAACAAAATCATGCCAGTGCACCTGAGAGCCTGAGACTTATGGCCTTCTACAAGTTAATGACGTCAAATACACATATTTTGAGTAGTGTTTTTTCCCGAGTTTCTCCCACCCATCTCCTCTGCATTCATAGTAAATACGTGTAACCGCCTAATTTGGCTCTGATGAGCTAATTAGTCGGTTTCTA
>VWZF01004736.1:888982-986279 GCA_013396755.1 Sclerurus mexicanus | reverse complement strand
AGGCGGCGGGGGTGGCTGTCGCTGCCTCCCAGCCCTGCGACAGCTCCGCGGCCGCCGGGGCCGGGCGGGGGCAGCGCGGCCGGGGGTCCCCCGTCGGTCCCCCCGTGCTCACCCGGCCGTGCTGTGCCCGCAGGCCGGCGGCGATGGAGGAGGGCATGAGCAGCATGCAGCAGAAGGCGGCGGAGCTGGAGCACATGGCCGAGGTCCTGCTCACCGGCGAGCAGCTCCGGTAAGCCGTGCCTTCCCCCCGCCTTGCCGGGGACGCGCACCCGAGGTCAGCAGCAGCCCCGCTGACGGCGAGGTGGGGAGGGGGGTTCGGGTCGGAGGGCGAGGGCTTTCCCTGCACCGGAGCACCTGCCCCGCTTCCATCGCGTCGCCGGGCTCCGGCCAGCGGGGAGGACGAGGGGGTCGCGGCCGGTGCTGCGAGCCCGGCGAGGTAAGTCCCGCCGGGGAGGTAAGTCAGTCCCGCCCGGGGGGCTCCTGCCCCGCGCACCTTTGGTCCCCGGCGCGGAACGGAGGCGGCTGGGGAGAGGCTGCTACGTCACTAAAGGCACCGAGCGATGCCTTTAGAAGGAGTGTGGCGTCTTTAAAGACTGAAACCCCCAAAGAAACCATAAACGCTGAAGTGTCTCGGCAGCCCGTGGGGAGCCAAGGCGAGGTTTGGGCAGCGCTCCGCACAGCCCCTCTGCTGAGCGGCGCTGGCGCCGCAGAGCTGCGCCTTACTCCCAGGGCTTGTTTTTATTTTGGATCAGCTGGTCCCAGCAGATGGAAGGGGATCCCTACTGTCAGTGCCAGCAGTAATTAACAGTGCTTTGTGACTGGAGTTTTGTGAGGTGCAGGAACCTTGAGCAAAAATGCCTGACTCAGTTAATTTTTAACTTCTGTGATGTATTTCGTGTGCCAGCTGTACCCATACACTAGAGAGGAGAAAAATAAACTTTAATGCTTTCAATTTGGTGATGGAACATCTTGTGATTGAGAAAGAAAAATCCCATTGTAATGTGTTACACGAGTAACTAGAAGGAGATTGTAAAAATAATTTCCCAGTAGTTTTTGCTTGATTTTTTTTAAAATCTCTTTGCTCAAATGCCAGATAAACACTGCAAAGTGATGGAAATGTTCCTTGGTTTGGGAGGTGCCATCATTGCTGCTAATACAGACATTGTTTCTATTTGCATCCATGAGGTAAGGAGCACCGACACCTTATGATGCACATCACTGATATGTATGGTTGGGAAGTAAATGTTATTTTGATGATCTGGCTCCAGTACACACCAATGTCAGCTCCAAGCTTGAGATTCTGCTTCAAAGTAGCCTGAAGCGAAACCTAAGGTGGCAGAATGCTCTGACACAGGCTCTGCATGGGGACTTGGTGCAAAGTTTTTCATCCAAGTGCCAAATTATAATCCTGCTGTTTCTAATTTATGTCACTAGAAGTTGAAGATTTAAGGCTAATACAAATTTTTATTAAGATCACATTAATCTTTCTGTATACCCCATAGTTAAATGTAAAAGCAAAAGCTTTGCAATCTTTCGCTAAGGAGAAGACTGAGGAAACATGAACAAATCTAGTTCCTAGAATCAGCTTGTTAATGTCACAATCAAGGGTGATCTTTGTCATTTTATTTATTAAGGTCATGCAGCATGGGGTTTTTTTTAGGCAGGATGATCTGCAGATACAAAATAATTATTCCAGATCCTGTGAGGTTACCTATGGACATTCCTTTGCGAATATGTTAGAAATGGCCTAGATCTGCAGAGACTGTGGGTATATGATCCAGTCAGCATGCATAATGCGTGGCTACTGCTAAACGGGAGGATCCACTCCTTTTCCTACTCGCCAGTTTTGTAGCCCCATCTCCTTCCTTGTGCCTGCTTGTCTGTTTCTTGCACTTCTTGAAAGCAGATCCAATGTGGTGATTGGGTGGGTAGGTTAGTTTTCTGATTTCGTGACTTCCAGAACACACAGAAGATGAGTGGTGGGAATGTGGAGCCAGGAGCAAGAAGAGGAGGTGGTGTAGAAGAGGCAAAATCTCCCATTTGGGAGCTGTTGGGTCAGTGGGAACTGTGTTGTGAAACTGCACCCAAACTTGTCTTAACTTTCTCCAATCTTTTATTAACTTTGTTCTGTTTCCAATCTTTTATTAACTTTGTTCTGTTTCTCTGTTGGGATACTCTAAGGAAAAAGTAAATTTTTTGCAGTTTTCCAGACAACAAAAGCCACAAAATAAGTGATAGAAAATGGGTCAGTAGATGTGTTTTAGCAAATCCTGCTAAAAAGTTTGCCTTTTCCTGTCCAAGGTAAGTGTATAATTGTTAATGCTAAATGAAAATGTGGAGGGTTTTCTTAATCAAAGATAGGCTTTATCAGCAGCCTTTGGCACAGGCAAACAGATGATAGAAAACCAGCACGCACATGCTCTCAAGGAAACATACTGTACTCTATTCTTAGTGATGCTTACAACTGCAGGATAAGCCCCCAGCGGGAGTGATGCAGACAGACAGGTGATTATGTGTGTATTTGGGTGAAAGTGCACGTGAGCAAGTGTTGCATACTGCAAGAACAACACATAACTTCGAAGTAAAAGTGTAAAATGAAACTGTGAGTATGGTGTTACTTACACAAACCCAAACCGAATGAAGGTATTTAAAGCACTCCTGTACTAGACCAGACAGCACGTGTGTCTAAACTCAAATACTTATCAGTGCTGCTTAATTTAAATTCCTTACACAGTTCGTACTGCCTGTCTCACCCCAGCCTCATGCATTGCCTCATAACTCTCGTTCCTGTGCTTGTTGCACATCTGTCCCTCTCTGGCAGGGACTTGATACAGTGAGGGCTAAAATTGCCTGAGACACACATTGGCAAGCTTGGCTTTGCACACTGGCAGTGATGGTGGTGGGGAGAGAAGTCCTTTGTCCCCTTCCGTTCCCTGGGCAAGTGTATAGTGGCTAGGGGAGGGAGACAGGGAAACCAAAGAGTTTTTTTCCTTCTCTTTGTTCCTGTCCCTCGGTTTCTTGTGATGCGTGTTTTGTCTTTGCGAGGTCAGGAGCTCTGCCCCGATGTGTGCTCTGTCAGCTGGCACCCAGGGAGGCAGCTGCTGGAACAGCCTGTGATGTAAATACTGGTCCATGAGTGGGGTGATTTATGGAAAAAGAAACAGGATCTTGAGCTATATTTTAGCTAGCATGGTAATTTTTACATCCGGTTGTGTCCTTTGCCTCTATACCCAGTAGCTGTCTGAGCAAGTGTGTAACTCTTACCTTTGGTTAATAGAAACATGGTTTTTAAAGTGAGGACTTCTGAACTTTGGGTCTTGGTGAGCCTTTAAATGATCAGTGAGACTCATCAGAACAGACCCTTTGGCATTTTCTGCTGCCATGCAGAAAACTGGGAAGAGCAAGGTGAGAGCTGGGAATAGCACCATCCAGCTGTGGGCTTTGCAGGCACTAAAGGACCTGCAAGGACAAACTGCGGGGGCTCTGGCTGCCTAATGGCTACAAACACCCTTCAAACCCCAGCTCTTTCCTCCGTTCTGCTGCAGATTCAGGAACCCTGTACCTTCTCAGTGGGGAACCCTCTCTTTTGAGGAGGCTGAAGTGAAGAGTATGGAACTGTCTCCTGAAGAAACTGCAAGCTGTGCTAGAGAGGATCACGGGGCCTTCAGCTTCCTCGAAACTGGGAGAGCCCTTTGAAGCCTCCATCCCGCTATATCCCTACCTGTAAATCCTCACCTGGTATGGCCCTGGGAAGTGAATGCTGCTGGGCTTCCTTGGCCTTGCTGGGAGTGCTTGAAGGAAGGTGTCACATCCTTAATGCTTTGGATAGTCATTGTTGGAAGTTTAATAATGAGAACATACAATGGCACTACTGAAGTCGCTAAGAATTTTATCAGAAGCAGAGCAATTCCAAGCTCGTTTCCCTCCTGATCAGAGGCAACAGGTTGTGCCCATTTCAGCACTGTTTGGCAGAAGGATTAAAGTATTATCTCTCATTGGGTTTGAGTATTAATTTGATTAGAGCTGATCTTGCCCTCTGGCAACCAAAAGCAGTTTCATTGGGCATGTTTTGATATACGTGCTGGCTGCCTATCTTACAAGTTAGGGGTGTCTGAAGTCTTCCTTGGCTGCTAATTGTTTCTTGATGCCAAGTTGTCACCAAAATCTCGTATGTCTCCCAAGAGTTCCTCATTTCTTGCACAAAGTGTGCTTAGTAATTCAGGAATCTTCAGGCTTCAGTTGACCAAACAGCAGTATTGAAAGAATACCTATTTTGTTGTCCCCTTCCCCTTTTTTTTTGTTCTTTTTTTTTTTAAATCAGAAATTGCCATTGTATTTATAGTGCAGTTCTCTGTAGTAGGTGTAACTTGAATGACACTTAATGTGTCTGCAGACTTTTGGATGCCTCTTTATCACCAGCTTTCAGAAGAAACACCACCTTTCCCAATTCACACTTCTGTTAAAGAGTTGAGTAAATAATTATAAGACTTGTTAGAGGAGCCAGTGATTTTGATAGAATAGTTCCCATATTTCACCATAATCTTTCTTTCTGCTTGGAGAAATATGAAGCAAGTTTCTTAGAGATTTTTCTTTCTTTCAGAAGAGACAAAAGACAAGATACGATTCAACAGGAACTCGTTTGCCTTTTTATCAGAGTTTGTTTTATGAATTTTGTCTTACAAAGGAGGTTTTACATGGTAAACAGCTACAAATTTTGAAGCTGTAAGACAAAACCAGTTTTCACTTCCAAAGGTCCAAAGGTCTTCCAAAGCTCTCACTTCAGGAACATTATCACTTTAAGAAGACATAATGGAGGGAGTAATTTCCAGAATCATGGACCTACAGGTCTGTAACTTTTTTCTTACTCTGAGCAATACACAGTCAACTTTTTTTCCTGGTGGTAGGATTGAAAGTTCATTGGCACCCTCAGGTGCAAAGAGCCTGGGGCACATAACAGTAACAGTTTCTAGAGCAACGATATCAAAAGAGTCTTAGTGTTAATGCATTCCTATGATATACACTTATATAAACTGTATAGTTGCATACTTTATTAAATGGTATCACTGTGTTTAAAAAGTGTATTAACACTCTAGTGTAAGCTTAGACTCTGAAAGGAATGTAAGGATTTGAGATATACAGTTGTCCAGGAGGTCACTTCTCAAGTCAAGTCCTGACTGTTCTTTAGATATCAAGCAAATGTTTATGCTGTTTGAAGAGATTTCATTAAGCCGAGATTTTGTAGTCTGCCTAAACCAATGCTGTACTTCCACCTAAGGGGGTGATACGTTTTTCTACCCCATGAATCTTTTTCTTACAGCCTCCTTAGTAGTTCACCAGTGGTTGCATTTCCCTTAGCCGAGAGTTACTGACTGGGTTCCAAACTAACCCTGATCAAAGTAGTTTTCAGTTGTCTCACTTGAGAAAGCCCTTGTCTGCTGATGTCTTCAAGGTGAATAAAACACAGGAGATTATATCATCAGATCTGTGGAATAGAGTGCTCCAGAGTTCTTTGTTCAAATAATTTCACTTTCATCAATTTGATTTCCAAACTTGAGCAACCGAAAACTGGCAATCTTCTCTGTGAGGTTCCAGGTTTAAGGCTGTGGTTTACTGATACAGTGGATCTAACTGCAGGCTGCTACTGCCCTGCTCTTATCACTTCCCTTGCACCGCGCTCTGGTGTTTGTCTGGGATCAGAAGTTCAGGGAACTGAAGCAGCTGAAGCCAATGATACACTGAAAGAAAAGGTTTCAAAGTGAAAGTCTGTAAAGCTTCAAGGCGAGGTGCTCTGAAATCAAGCCTTCCCACTGACTCTACCGTATCACAACACTTTCAATTATTTATTTTAATTTCATAAAAAGCGTGTGTTTCTGAGATTTCTATGCTCATTTTTCCTAGAATCTTTGATACCTGATGCACCCTCTCCTGTGTTTCAATCTTGCCCATTTGTACTGATTCTAATGACAAGTCCCATGTATATATGATTCCTGGTGCAGGAATCGCAGTTTCTCATGTTCTTCGGAAAAACTGTGGCTTATTCAATATTTCTAGAAATGAAGATGCAAGGCTTTTATTTGCTCGGTTGTTTCCTTTTAGTTGTGCCTTTTAATAATTCAGTTGTTCCCATCAGCCGCTTTCCTCGAGCACAGCTCAGAGATCAAGTAGTTAACAACGCATGTGCAAATAGCGATCGCTCTTTGGCTATGCACACAAGAAGGCAAATGTTGTACGGGTGGATATTTTATGTATTCCATTACAGATGGAGCCAATTGTTAACTTTTGCCTCAAGTTAACAGAGATCAGCAGGCAAGCTGACGTGTGTAGCATGTGCAAGAATATTTTTTATTTATTTTACATTAGAGTAGCTGCCTATGAAGAAGTGAAGGAAACTTGTTTCCATGCTGGTGGTCATGCAGGGAAGGTGGAATGAATGTGCCAAAATCAATCTAGGTTTGCATTTACTACATGACCCCTGCTTCTGTGGGAGCAGTGGCCACAGGCTGGCACCATGACAGAGAAGTCGCCTATCACTTGCCATTATTATTTACTATTTGTGTGGCGCCTTGGAATATGAGCTGTTTATCGGGTTCCAACAGGGGTAGCCACTGTATGCTCTAATGAAAAATGAAGCCCTTGCAACACAAATCTTGGCTGCAATTGGTGGTGGATTCTTGCAGCAGTGGTGGGTTCTGGATGGTGAGGGGTGGTCTGTGTGAAGCCACCAAAGTGGGACTCTCTTGAGATTGGGATTTCTGACTTGGGAGGTCAGACATTGAGCCCAAGAGTGGCATCCCAAAAGCACAGACAAAAGTAGCTTTCAGATGTAGAGGTGCAGAGAGGATACTGTGTGTACTAGGATGGGTAGGGAGCTCTGGATACTGTGTTCAGGAAAGGATCTGCTCTTTTCTCCCTCCAAAGTCACATCTGTAAAGTGAGAGACCAGACTGAAGCTAGGATGGAGGTCAACCACCTTTCACTATTGAATAGATGAGCAAGAACTAGGGAGAAATCAGTGCATCTCATTTTAATTGAGGTATTTCTTGTACCTATAGATTTCAGTACTTTTTGAAGTGTAAAACTCACAGAATTTCAGTGCTTTCTGTGATGTAGAACTTAAGAAAGTGAAAGATATTGTCACAGCAGCAAATATTAACCTATCTGCAGTTCATCCAAGCTCCTGACGTAGATTTCAGACTTCTTCCACCCCATCGCTAAGTGTCCAGGCACTGAGTGCTGACTTGGTGGTACCTCTGGGCTTAGGGTCTGCACTCAGAAAGAGATATTCCCTCCTGAGGCTCCAGGCCCTCCTGACTTTCTACTTTCTATTTTCATAACCCGTTTGTTATGGTTCTACTAACTCTCTTGCCTCTCTCATCCGGGCAGAGCAAACCTGTGTAAGTCGTTTCACTAACTCAAAGACACTTTTTTTTTTAATGTGTGCAAGGCCAGTCATCTCCTCTAAATAAACTTACATGGGAAGGAGTTAAACTGATGAAGAATGGGCAAGGGGGATGAAAGGCTGGGGAAGAAAGAAGAGGTAAGCAGGTTTGGGTTATGTAGCCGGTCCTTGAGGAAGAACTATGTTGAGGCTCTGAAGCTTAATAAAGACAGAAACTCCAAAGCTTCAGATCTCAGCAGAACCACTGGCGTTTCTTGAGGGAAAGATGCATTTCATGTGTTAATAAAGAGTTGTTTTTTTCTTGAGCATGATCAGGACATATAAGCCATGTACTTTAAATTTACTCTATAAACCACAGGAATTAAATAGGTGAACCCTCCTGGTTCCATCCTCTGTGCTTCACCTCATTTGCAATGGCTTAGGCAACTCTGGACCATCCCTGTATGGTGACCTGCTCTGGGGGAGTGATCAGCAGGGCTTTTGGAAGGTTGGTATTTCAGTTGGGTCAGTTTTACAAACCAATTTACCCCAAGGCCACATAAAAGCTTTCTCTGAAGAAGTGCGGGGGGAGAAATGGGTGCTGGCTTCCCCCATGTCACTGAAGCACGTACGGTTTAAGGCTGTGGTTTACTGATACAGTGGATCTAACTGCAGGCTGCTACTGCCCTGCTCTTATCACTTCCCTTGCACCGCGCTCTGGTGTTTGTCTGGGATCAGAAGTTCAGGGAACTGAAGCAGCTGAAGCCAAATAAGAAAAGTTTAACTTTCTCAACAGGTTCAGCATGAAGTCAAACCAGTGCCAGCACTGGGGTAAGGGAGCCAGAAGAAACACATGGTCAAAGACAGGTGGAGGAAACTGTGGCAGCAGCCACTGCTAGGTTTGCTTGACCATCCCTTCAGGGCTCCATTTACAGGATTCCCGTTAAAAAATTTCAGACTCAGGTAGAAGACAGACTATAAAAATCATGTTAAGTTTAGATGTGCAATGCATATGTTGTTACCAGAGAGGTAACAAGATTTTTTTCTATTTCAAGGCTTTTACCTTTACTTCTGCACTCTTGTCATAGAATTGTGCATGAATGGAGATACAAATACTGACATTTCATATATTTTGAAATTTGTACTATGTTATGCATATGACCAGCATGTCACTGCACTACCGGTGTGACAGCACTGGTTCAGAATGCAACCCTGACCTTAATTATCAGCCTTTTACAGTCTTCATAGTTTGTGTCTTAGTAGTGCCTCAATCCAGTAAATGCATTCAGATCTCAAAGGTGTAGTTCAGAATAATTAAAAAGTGGTCCTGCTTGGGCTTGCTAATTCAGAGAGAATATAGAAATGGGTTTTCACATAACAAGGCTGTAATTCTCCATTTCCTTGCAATTTTGTGGGTGAGTACCTGAGCTACCACAGCTGTGTCACAGGGGTTTGCAGACAGATGAGAGTTTCTTGGTTTCTGTGAGGAATGAGGGGTGGGTCATGCTGTGGGTTTTACAGTGGTGTTGAGCCAATGCGTCTGGCTGCTGCTGCAGAAAAGGGCAGCCCAATTCCCTTGGACTGGGGATCCTTCTACCTGGCTGGTGCACTGCACTGGTGTGGTCTGACCTCATGGTGAACAGTCTGGGGAGCTCAGACAGGTTATTGTTGTATCAAACTAGCACCAATGGCAGTAAGGGATAAGGTCAGCTCACCTGGCGTCAAGGGGTGGGGAGCTCCCAGACCCCACTGACCCCACAGTAAGGTTGGTTTCTCAGGAAATCAATTACTGATATTAAAGTACAGCTCTTCCAGTCCAGGAGCCCCTTCCATCCACTCTTCATCTGCTCAACCCTTGTTTAACACGTCAGGTTTTTGGTAGAGGTCACAGCAGTGCTAGACAGGATTTGGGTGACTCCCTCCAGACAGCTCTGTGGCTGCTTGGGTGAGGGTGCCTCCTGTATTAAGGCAGCAAGAAGAGAGATGCTCACTTGAAAATAAAAAAAATCAAATGACAAAACTGTAACTAAATGGCTGGTCAGAGCAAAAGCCAGGACACCTAAGATGGTGAGAGCAAAGATGGGAGCTTGAGAGTGAAGTACGGTGATAGTGTGTTTGATGTGACAGAAGAGGAGGAGGCAGTGGAAGGAACTGGAGATGGACACCATTATTCTGGACAGTGCATAGAAGAAACCTTGAGGCAGAAAATGATAGGGAAGGAGAATGTGGAACAGAACTTTCTGGGGGAGAGGCATAGCTGTCCTGGAAGAGACATTGCGTGAGGAATCTGGGGAGACTAAAGCTCTTCTGTTGATAAACAGCACTATCATATTTATCCTTTGGGAATCTTATGTACCTGGTTTTGGAAGATTCTCCCACCCCCAATAACACAGAGGCCATCAAGCACAGTAGATTTTGACTTGGCATTGTGGAGGTTTGTGTGGGTTTGTTTCCTTGCTTCTCCCACTAAGTAGTGTTTCCAAAATGGGTGCTTTTTTCATAGTGTTTCCCTTGGTGTTCAGCTGAGCTATTGTACAACCCGCTGGCTCTGTGTCTGCACCACTTTCCTGCATATGGGGCCAAATGAGTTTGTTGGCAATTAAAAAGAACTGTCTGTATCTTTGCTCTTCACATTGTGGCTCTTCAAAGCACTGGGGCTACTTAAAGCAAGTCTGCATGTTCCTTTGTGTTTTCATAAGCCAGTCTCAGCTCTGATTTGAGGCAAATGAAATGCAAGGCATGATTACAACATGGTTAGTAAAAACAATGATTTTTAATTTAATTCCAATGAGTGTTGCAAAATATTCACAGGAAGTTGAATTTGTGAGTGCTTATCTGAGGAATCAGAGTCCAACATTTATTTACATTCATCCTCTTTGGAAGGAGAATCTGACAACACACAGCCAACATATCACTCAAAGTCAGGATTGCAAATAATGGAAATGAATTCTGAAAAGATATTAGCTAAGCATTATTTATAGTGCTGATTGTCAGTGGTGGAACAATTTCCTTTCATTTTTTTTCAGAAAAGGTCATTGTCTTGATAATCATACATCCTTTTCTGCAGTAGCATATAATTGTATAACTTAGAAATCAGGGTCATGTAACAGAAAGCTGTTAATTGTTTCCTGATGCTCAGGATGTAATTAACTTATACTTTCCTCTAGCTGAAATTAGTTTACCTTTACTAATATGTAGAAAGAGTAACTCCTAGCTTAAACTGCTATTAAAGTGCAAACAGAAGGAGATTGTGATGGGAAGAAGCTCAAAGTAGCATTATCATGTACAAATCCCAAAAGAGACTGTACAAATACCATTTTGAGAGTGATTTGGGTCTAGAAGATTAAAGTCTTGTCTTGGACAATTAAAGTGTTTTCAAAACTCATAGCATTTGGACAAACTCAGACCTTTCAAGACATTTGGGAAATGGCAGAAATAGATGAGGTTAAATGAGGTTAATGAGTAGATCTTTGTGACGAGAGGAATGGGTCCGTAATAGGAGCCATTGGTATCATACTATGCATGTCTGGTTAGGTGAGGCAGTGAAAGGGGGTTCTTAAAAGCCCACAGAACAGAAGAAATAAAACAAGGTTTGCTAGATGCTTATTTTAATAAGCTTTATTTATTTATCTTTAATTTGTGTAAAAATATGCAGCTCTCTAAAATAGACAGCAAAAAGGTGTCTGCCTACAAGAAGCAAATCCAAGGAAGGCTGGCTCTCAGTGTGGGGTTGGGCTGGAGCACATGATTTACAAATTGATGCTGAGGGCTGGGTCTGCTCGGCCCAGAGAAGAAGAGGCTTGGGGGAATCTTACTGCTGGTTGCAACTAGCAAAATGAGAAGGTGTAGGCAAAAGGGGAGAGAGTCTTTTCCAGGGTGCACAGGAATAGCACAAGAGGCAGCAATCAAAATTTGCAAGACACTTTCTAATTAGATATTTGGAAAGGATTATTCACTGTAAGCATAAGTAAAAAAATGGAAGAGGGGCCAAGAGAAGCTCTGAAATATTAAAATCTTGCCTGGACATTACTCTGAGCAACATGCACTAACTGGATATGCTTTTAATATAGGTGGGACCACGTGACCTCCAGAGATCCCTTCCAATTGAGTGTTTCATGAAGGCATAGTGTGATGCCTTCTTGAAGCTATGGTGGTTGATGCTGTCAGCTTTTTGTTACTGGCTGATAACGAGAGATTATTATCTACTCAGTGGAACTGGTGACAGGGCTTCTAAGAACGCTTCTTAACCTACTTCAGTGCAAAATCAGCTGAGTTAGTTCATACCACTGCTCACTCTTACACTGTCCAGCTTTTCAAGCAAATTTAAGGATGAGAAATATATCCATTTCCAAATGAATGCACAAGAACTTTTGAAATCTCTCTATTTCAATTGAGATTTTTGGGAAGATGTGACAGTGACAACGTGACTCCCTTGACCTCACTGTCTTAAGTTAGACCAGGATTTTACCCCAGATCATGTGAATTTCATGAGATGCCAACATCACAACTCTTCCCACCCACCAAGATTTCTTTTCAAGATGTCTGTGATGTTATCGGTAGATTCATTTCTTAAGAACTTGAGGGACAGAAGCCAAAGTGCCCACAGGACATGTTTGGTTTATATCAGTCCTTGAATGAGGAGAATAGAGAAGAGATTGGAGACAGTGTAGAGTGTAATATGTGCTGGAAGGCCAGTAGCCACAGTGCCAGAAATCCTGCTGGCTGTGTAGTGTTGGCATTACAAGAGGAACAGTAATCACAGGGCCAGCCACCTGCTCCTGTGTTCTCACTGCCTGCACAGCATTGCTACAGATGGATCGAGCCCTCTCCCACCCTCTCACACTGTGCACAAAGGGACCAGTTTGGGAGCTCATTTGTGTGCACAGATTCCTGTGCGTGGTCCTGCAGCTCCGACTTTGCTTGGGGAAAGAGGACTTTCAGTTACATGTCGAGGGGGAAGAAAGTATTTGAACTATTAACCCTTTCTTTCCTTGGAGTGGCATGTCTCATCCTGTAATCCATTTGGGATGTAATGAGATGTATTCCCTTGACTTTACAGATCAAAGACGTGATTAAATCAAGCATGTGCCCAACCATTATCCCACCTTGTTAAAAATAATATTTCTTGCAATACACACGAAACAATGGGGTTTGTGCTTTCTCTGTATGCCATTGTGCTTTATCAAAGTGTTGCAAGGTCTAGATCCTTTAAAAATATCTCATAATGGGCAAAAATCCAATCATTTAAGTTTTCTATAGATTGGTGGTTTTTCCAAGGGCTATACTTTGGGCCTACTGTAATGAATCAAACATGAGTGGTTGGAAGATTATGGCTTGCATTCACTTCATTGGGTTACAGAGGGGCTAGAGCTTCTCCAAACTAATATATTAAGAACATAATATGCCTTTTTTTTTTGTTTTGTTGAATCTGTAAATCAACACCAGCTGAAACAGTGTATCCTACATAATTTCACATAAAATATGTTTGTACTCTATGTTGCTTTCTTCTCTGATGAATATGGAACATCTGAGTTTACATGAGGCCAGTAACAACAGTACCCTTGGGAAACACATTATTGGGCCAAAGGAGGAAATAAAAAGGATTGCATAAACTGTTCAGGGGAAGCACAATAAATGTGGAAAGAAGGCTTTAGTTAAACATATAGTGGATAAGGAAAAGTTCAAGTGGACTAGAAATTATGACGTTTTGCTTGCACGCTCAAAACTGTACACAGCACATCTTTTATACAAGATATCAGTATTTCACCTCAGAAAGTGACAAAGCTATAGGAAAAGACAAATAAAAGTGTTGCCCACTTGATCAATGGTTTCATGTCTTCAGTGGCCACAAGTGCCTTTTGCAGTTTCAGCCGTTCATATATGCACAGCTTACTTACATATGGATTGAAATCTTGTATATCTTTATTGACAATCTGGATGAGGGGATCCAGGGCACTGTCATTAAGTTCACAGATGACACCAAGTTGGTCAGGAGTGTTGATCTGCTGGAGGGTAGGAGGGCTCTGCAGAGGAATTTGATCAGGCTGGATCAATGGGCTGAGGCCAGTTTTGTGAGGTACAAGGCCAAGTGCCAGGTCCTGCACTCTGGTCACAACAACCCCATGCAAGGCACCAGGCTTGGAGATGCGTGCCTGGAAAGATGCCCATTGGAAAAGGATTTGGGGGTGCTGGTCGACAGTGGCTGAGCATGAGCCAGTGCATGCCCTGGTGGCCAAGAAGGCAAAGGGCATCCTGGCTTATATCAGAAACAGTGTGGCCAGCAACAGTGATTGTCCCCCTGTAGTTGGCACTGGTGAAGGCACAGGTCAAATTTTCTGTCCAGTTCCAGACCCCTCACTACAAGAAGGACATTGAGGTGTTGGAGTGTGTCGAGAGAAGTGCAGTGAAGCTGGTCTAGAGCACCAGTGTGATGAGGAGACCTGAGGGAGCTGGGGGTGTTTATATTGGAGGAGACTCAGAGGAGACCTTATTGCCTGAAAGGAGGCTGTAGCCAGGTGGGGATTGGCCTCTTCTCCTGAGTAACAAGTGACAGGGCAAGAGGAAATGGCCTCAAGTTGTACCAAGAGAGGTTTAGATTGGATATGGGAGAAAATTTCTTCATGTAAAGTGTTGTCAGGCATTGGAACAGGCTGCCCAAGGAAGTGGTCAAGTCGTCATTGCTGCAGGTATTTAAAAGGTGTGCAGATGTGGCACTTGAGGACGTGGTTTTGTGGTGGATTTGGCAGTGTCAGGTTAAGGATTGGACTTGATGATCTTAAAAGTATTTTCCAAGATAAACATTTCCATGATTCTGTAGTTCAACATTCATAAAGCTTATTTTGGTTACTTTCAAATTAAGATCTAATTATCACTGTACTGTGCTTTGATAGCCAGGGCGACTAATGGACTAAACCTTGGCACACACTCTGGTATCCACATGTCTGGGCAGCTCCAGCAAGAAGTGCCTGTGGTCTGTCTGCCCAACTGTGCTTGTTGAAACCATCTGAGGAGCAACCATAGCCAAGCTCCTATAGATCCTACCTTTCTTCAGGACAGATGATGTCAGGGCTCATCTTGAGTAAAAGAATTGGATTGACACACAGTGTTGGGCCATTTACACTAATGATAGGCAAATAGGTGAGTCTGAACTACTCAGCTCCTCTTGTCCAGTTGCCCATCCAAAGCCTATCTCTTAACATGTCTGTGCAACATGTGTTTTGGATTCAAGTTGAGGCCCAAGACAAAGTTTGCAGTATGCTGTAAACATAACCATATTGTTGTAATCTGAATCCAGCAGCATTTACTGAGGCTGATGCTTATGTAAAGCTGATGGCGTTACTTGGTGAATAAGGGTCAGGGTGCATGTTCTGAGTTACTAAGGCAGTAAGAAGTCACAGTTTGAATTTATTGTCAGAGCACATAAATACCTGTTCACTGATCTTTCTGCATATGTGGAGAGAGAATTTTGCCTAGAAAAAGAAATGGCAAACACATGCCCAACAATGGGAGCAGGCTATTCAGTAGAACAACAAAATGTCTTTGGTTCCTTGTGGATTTATTTATTATTTTACAGGAAAATTTCCATTTAATCTCAAGATGAAGATTGCTTCTGTAATATTTATCTCTTCAAAGCTTGTCTACTTGTGAGCATTTGACAAGGCCTAATCAAACCAGACAAGATCCTTGATAGCATCCTGACAGAAGGAACTATTCATAAAGAATGGTTATGCCACAGCTGTGTATCTGTTCATATCATATATGAGATGCAGAGACATGCTGAGCTAATCAAACAAAACCATCCCCAGGCTAGATTTTTGCAAAAGCAAAATCTTTTAAATAGAATTAGTATTTAACTAGGATTTTTATTAATACATTTATCTTTATGATAAAGTTTTACATTAGCCCCTCAGAATTTAGGCAGTGAGCAACTTCATGCCATTACATAATCTCCTTAAATTCATACATCATAATTCTTCATGTTATGTGTTTGTATGACCTAGATAAAGAAAGAGATTTAAAGCAGTTAAGGTGGGTTTTTGTCATTAGAATATTTGTGTCAGCAATCCTTTCTGTGTTTAAAAAAAATGAATGCGGTAGTGTTATGTTGCCAAATTCTTGAGTAAAATAATTGCTGCCATTTGCATAGATGCATTTAGAACTCACTCAGTGTAGTCTGGGGCAGTCAATAGATTTCCAAGACATTTTTCATTTTTTCATATCTAGATGACGATTTATTTCTTCTTTTTTTGTTTGGCATTTGCAGTGGAACCTTATTGGATGTTATGGGATTCTATTTAAGAAGAACATGTATAAATGAGCAGAATGTTAATTAGGATTACACTGATTTGTTGCCTCCAGCTGCCTATGAAGGTCATACTGGCTTATATTTTATTCTTAAAGGAGTGCTTTTCTTAAGCAACAAGACAAATTAAGGACATTCTAAAAGACTGTAGTATCAGTCTATTTAGGTTTCTGTCCTATTTTGATTTATTCACTTTAATAATTGCACCATCTGTATTATTACAATACATAAAATCATGGGCAACTATATAAAATTAGACAAATTCCAGGCTAAAAAGACCAAGATGATTATGACTATATAGATAGGTTCTTTGTGGTAGCTTCACAAGTTCTCAGATTGGAGGCTGGAGGTTCCTGCAAACCTGGTGATCTGGGTCTCAACAGGATGAGTGGATGTTGCACATGAAGGCAGGAAAGCCAAGTGAGTGCAGACATGCAGAGACTTCAGCCAAGGGTGAATTGCAGAGTTGGGCTGTGGAGCTGCCAGAAGGATCTTCTGCCACTGGAGCTGCATTTGGCTGCTACTCTTTGATTTAGGAAGGAAGCAGAGCAGACCCTTGGCCTCCCTGCATGCTGCTACCCAGCTGATAGGGTTTCCTCACAGCAGATCCCCAGCCATGTCTTGACACAGCTGTCTGTCACGAAGTTTGTAGGATTTCCTTCACTGGATGGAGGAAAACATGCCCCTAGTTTAGTGTTGACTGTATGATAATGACTGGCCAGTTAAATGCCTATCCTTCCAATCAGCCAGATAAGGACTACTGCATGTGTGCACAGTAAAAATGAAAAACAAGGAACACCCTGTGGCAAAAGCAAGGAAGCATGTTCCCAAATGTGGATGTCTCTCATTATACCTACAGCTCCTGAGCTTTGGCAAACACACAAAGAATGTCTGTATATCTGCATATGCACTTCTAATAAGAGCTTTGATGTAAACAGCAAATGTCGTAATATAGGCAACATTTGAACTTTTCTTTTTCGCTGCTGACATGAGCCAGGGCTTTTGAAAGGCTGTGAGTCCTGGTATATTGCATTCAAATGCTAGCCTCTGATATTCTTCCTTCCTGTAGCATTCCCAAGGTTGTTTGTAGTAATGTCAGTGTCAATCATGTAATTATAAACCATAAGACTGGAAGGTCTTCTCCAGAATATTATAACACATAATCCTTTGGTATATTTTTTACAGTTCTCCAAAAGTCATTCTTGCCTTAAGTAACAGAATTTTTTTTTCAAAAATTGACTAATTCTTACATTCCCTCAGGATCACTTAAATAGTTTTTCTTGCTTTCTGCTTTCAACTCACCTGAAAGATCATAGACAGCAGTTCTGTTCCTCTCACTTTTTGTGTAGATAAGGCCAGGCTCCCAAGCCAAGATCTTTTTTCTCTGCTCATGAGACTGGCTTGTTATTTCTCATACAGGAGTAGTGCTACATCATTGCATCTATTTGAGCCTATTGTTCTTGAACGATATGGCAAGAACAAAACATGTTTTATAGTATCGTATACAAGGACATGAAAAACTGGATTTCCCATAATTTCTGGAGTTGTCTCAGTTAGTACAACCTAAGGTTGACTTTGGGTTTTTGCCTGTTTATAGCCTGTAGTCAGTGCAAGTTTCACTACTGCATATTCAGCTGTTTCTTACTCTCTTGCTTTCAGCCTCCGAGTTCTCAGTTTTCAGCAAAGCATTTTGTTGTTAGTGCACAACCTTATGTTTCGTAGCCTTACCTGTTCCTCCATTTCTATTTCTGCACTGTGAAAGTCATTCACTAACAATTTAATCACCTCTCGGTAATCCATTCAAATGGATCATTACTTTCAGTGTTTAAAAATTTGAATCAGTCCCAGTTTTATTTTGCACTTTAGTGGTCAACAACTGGATTTCAACCACTTCTGGAAGGCAGTGAAAAGAGCTCCCTTGAATCATGTCTTCTGTCAGTGTAACATCCTGCATATTGTAGTATTGCCAGCTATAGGAGGTAAAAAAACATGAAACAGTGCCAGAATATTGTAAGATTTTTTTAAAAAAGGAATTCAATACAGAGTGCCTTTTCTTAGTGAGTACTTTTCCACTACTGCTATCAACACTTCCTTCAAAATAAAAATAAATCCCAATAATGTAGTTGTACTAAACATGAAAAAAAATGAAGATACTAATTTAGAACAGTAAGAGATAAATAAAGTTTGACAGTTTTAATACAACCTACTGCATACTGAAATAGTATTGCATCTATATTCATTTTAAGATGAACCTATTTAATTGTTAAAAATGAGTAAAAAGTCTTGAGTCATAGCCTCAATATAAAGTTGTGTTTATTAACAGTATTACATAACAGTAAGTTTTTTATTACTCCTTTTATTACCTGTCAGGTACTGGCTATCTGTGCTTGATGACGTTCATGATTACACAGTGCAGTATTTGCCTAAGAGTTTTGTGTGGAGATGTAAAACACTTGGTAAAAGCAGTCGAGATATTACTGCAGTATGAAGCATTATTAATGATGAAGGCAGATATTTTTTTTTGCTTGCTTTAAGCAGGGTTGCCAAGGACTGCTGAAAGAAGTCCAAACAGTTGGGGCTCCTCTAAGAAGGATAAAGTATCAGGGAGAAGATCTCCTGCAGATCTGCGGTTCTGAGGTTGAGAGCAGCCATGCCTGGAAGGACTTTGAGCTCAGAGGTTATCCAAAGCCATATAATGTCCCAGGAAAAACTGTTTGTCACTTATCGACAGGGTGGGAGAAATACCAAACTGCACTTGAGATTAGACACTTGACTAATTTCAGTTCTCCCCTGGATTTCTTGGGTTATCTCTGGCTGATAACAACCCCTTTTACTGTTTGCAGTGCAGACCTGTTCAGTACTGCGGTGCTTTCTGGGCATTACAGGTTTGCTCTTCCCCAGATATGCTGAGAGATGGGTGGGTGAAAAGACCTCCTTGTTTCTCAGGTGGTCGGAAATTTGCTGCATGCATTGCAAGTGCCTACCAAGGTCATACTCAGCTTTTCCCTGTGGACAAGTGTAAAAAAGATGTCAGCCTTGCTGCGTAAGGGACCTCAATCTGTAGCTTTTTTTGGCAAGGTGCATCCAAGGAGCAGGGCTTTCTGGCACTCACAGCTCCTTGTGTCCTTGCTGCAGCCCCTCTTCCTGACTGCAGTGATGCAGACCTGTAATTCAGCATCCTCTTCCCCAGATCCTGGTCTGTCTCTCCAAGTTCCTGAATGGCAGTGCTAGCAGGAATAGCTGGAGCAGTAGGGCTTGGGCTCTGACCTGTATTTGCCCTGTTTAGCCCATTTAGCATTTCAGAGAAGCATTCTCCCCTTCCAGCTGTGTTACTGAGTTAACAGGTCTGCATTCTCTGACACAAATTTCATTGATTTTCACTGGCCTCTCTTGAGACCTACACTTCTCCTTCCTAAGTTTGCTATCCATAAAATAATTCCTTTATTGAGAGACATTTTAGCATAAGTCTGTAAGAGTTACTGGGCTTATGGCTACATGTTAATCCAGTCAAGGGATGTCTATAACAACAGTTCTCCTATGGTTTCTGGTCTGCACTTTGAAATTTTGGTGTTTTATGGTAGAAGTCTTCAGCTTAGGTTTGGGAAAATATCCTTGAGAAAATTAATACCCACAGTATATGCTGATTTAGTAAACCTAAGACTATCCTTTCAATGGAGACACAGAAAATGAATGTGAAGAAAATGTGGTTAATGGATATGAGCAAAGATGGCTTGTTCTTTGGTGGAAAGTACATCAGTTCTTTAGGGGATCCACACAGTAATAGCACATAAACTTGGACCTGCATACGTGCATCCCATGGTGCATCCCAGCTCATCCATACATGAGTGAGAAGCACAATTATATTTGACTTCTGTATAGAGAAGGAGGGCTGTGAGTTGCTGAGTTCTGACAGCTTCAGCCCAGAAAGCAAGCATCCGGAGACAGGCAGACTTCCACTTTCCTTATGACTAGGGGCAGGTGAAATAACAACTTGCCTGTATTCTGTGTTTTCATCTTTGTAAAATGCAGTTTTACGCTTTCCAGCAAGACAGAAGCTCTCAAGGTTCAAGTGCATAGGCAATTAAATGTATTATTCTTGTTTGTACGTATTTTACTTAAAAGTGAAGTGCAAGTGAAATGGCTTGGCAGGCAGGGAGATCAGCCACTTCACAGCTTCCTTTGGTTTTACAAGGGGTCTCTAGTTTTACAACAGATGGATACAAGCACACAGATCTAATTTCCTCTTCAGTCTGGTGTTCTCAAAGGGAGACTGTGGCTCTGAATTTCTGTCCTGAATTTGTGGGCTGAAGGAGTGTCTCCAAGAGGTATTATTTTGATTTCATCCCAAACCCTGAGCCATGCCTGTGTCTGTTCCTCAGAGTTTGCTTTGATCCCTGACAGTGTTAGTAAGATGTTATGAGCACTGGGGGTGTCCCTATTCATGCTTTGGTTGTGGGCTTTGTGACTTTCGTACTTTCTGAATGTATGAAAAAAGCCTTATAAAAGAGGCAACCCCAGTGTTTTATTTAAAGCCATAGGGGCACTGGTGAACCATCCCTTCTTTGGAAGCTTTAGGATTTCCTCTGCAGTTCACCCTGAGATGGATTACTTGCAGTCTCTCTATCTGGCTCTTTGTTCCGACACCTCTTCACATTGACTACATGGCTGTGAGCAAAAACAGTGGAGATAAACACAGTGATGAGAATTGATATCAGGAGCTGCTTTGAAGACGCTCTCTCTAACCCTATTTGAGATGTTAAGAGTTCCTTCTCTGTCACAGCTATCGACACAGAAATATCTTCACCCTATTTCCAGTATGACCCCATGTTTTAAAGGGTATTCCAGCTCCTGTAAATATCAAGTAACAGAACTAAGTGATTGCAGAGCTGGAGCATAAATAGAAAGAGGAACAGTCAGCAGCGAAACGCTGACACTTCAGCTGAGACTTGGCAAGCCCAGCTGGAAATGCTTGTCCCAGCAATACACACTGCATTCACAGCGTACCTTCACGATCGCCTCTGTGTACAAAGTTCATATCCTTGTGACCTATTTTATTTTTTTGCTGACAGTGCAGAGGCAAAAGTTTAGTGTAAAGGACATTTCAAATAGTTCTGTATTTTCCTGAGTGTATATATATATACAAATGCTGCCTTATGCTCATTTTTTTGTAACTGACTTGTGAGTTTTAAATTTCAACAGGACTTATGGGACTAAGTCACTGAGACACTCTGGAAAACGTCATCTTTTTGTAAGGTGCCTATAAGATGTCCTGTAGACAGGTCATATGCTTACATTCAGAATCCAGCCAAACTTTGTGACCTCTGGGCAGGTACAAAACTGTTCTGTTTCCAACAGAAAGCGGCAATTCTACCTGCCAGAGGAGCACCTATAATATCCCTTGAGAAGAGATGTGAAAACCCCATTTTGTTTAGCCACCATGAATTGTCCTCATCTTTGGCAAGACACTTTTTCTGTCCATATGTGTTTGTCACTAGGGATGGTATGACTTGTTTTCCTTGGAAATAAGTAAATCCTTCTCTTATAGAAGTTCCAAATACATGAAACTTGTGAGAGAATTCACCTACAGTGCTTTGCCTCTCTGCGTATCACTGTTAGTTTTCAAGGGATCTAATATGGTTTTGTTCAGAATTTGCCATATCTGATAAAATTGTAGGAGTTCAGTGAATGCTGACTGGCAGTGCTCAGTCTGGGGTGGTCACTGAAACCAAAAGCAAGGTGTAACACAGCAGTAACCCATGAGCACACTGGAACTCAGCAGCAGCAATTGAGCACTCTGAGGCAGGACATGCTTTGTGCCATGACTAATTACATCAGTGTGTATTGTTCATTGATTAGTAAATTCTGCTAAGAATTTCCATTTTAAATGATCTCTTCACTGGTGTTTTGCCCTTCCATTTAAAAAAATAGTTCTTAATGATGTATTCTGTGATGTAGATGATATGTGTATCTCGTATGTATGACATACAATATAGATGATTATATATGCAAAAATAATAATGAAAAATATATAATTTGCATATATATGATTTATTTCTGTGTATCATTTATACATGTATGCACACATGCACATATTTACATATACTTCACCAAGGGCAAGTTTTGACTGACCAGTCTAGTGGCCTTCTATGATGGAGTGACTGCATCACTGGACAGGGAAAGGGCTGCAGAAATCATTTATCTGGACATTTTTAAGGCCATTAACACAGTCCCCCACAACATTCTCTCTAAATTGAAGAGAGATGGATTTTATGAGTGGACTGTTCAGTTGATGAGGAATTGTTTGGATAGTCACATCCAGGGGCTGGTGGTTAATGGCTCTATGTCCAGATGGACATTGGTGATGAGTGGTGTCCCTCAGGGGTGTGTCCTGAGACCAGTACAGTTCTTCATCATTATCAATGACATAGACAGTGGGATCAAGTGCACCCTCAGCAAGTTCGCAGGTGACACCAAGCTGAGTAGAGTGAATGACACACCTGAGGAACAGGATGCCATCCAGAGGGAGCTAGATAAGCTTGAGAAGTGGGTCCATGGGAACATAATAAGGTTCAGCAAAGACAATTGCAAGGTGTGCACCTGGGTCGAGGCAACCCCTGCCATCAATAGTGGCTGTGGGATGAACAAAGTAAGAGCAGCCCTGCTGAGAAGGACTTGGGGGTGATGAGGGGATGAAAAGCTGGATGTGACCTGGGGATGTGTGATGCTTGGGAATGGTCTTGATCAGGGCTAAGGGTTGAACTCAGTGATCCTTGTGGGTGCCTTTCCAACCCAGCATATGCTGTGATTCTGTAATGTGTGATTGCAACCCAGAAAGCCAGTTGTGTTCTGGGCTGCTTCAAAAGCAGCATGGCCAGCAGGTCGAGGGAGGGGATTCTGCCCCTCTGCTCTGGTGAGACCCCACCTGCAATACTGTTGTCATCTCTGGGGTCCTCAGCAAAGGAAAGACATCGGCCTGTTGGAGTTGGTCCAGAAAATGTCCATGAAGATGATTAGAGGGATAGAGGACCTCTCATGAAAACAGAAAAACAGAATTTTGAGGCTGTTCAGCCAAGGGAAGAGAAGGCTCTGGGAAGACCCTGTTGTGGCCTTGCAATACTTAAAGGGGGCTTAGGAGAAAGATGGGGACCAACTTTTTAGTAGGGCCTGTGGCAATATGGTAAGGGTAATGGTTTCAATTAAATTTAGATTAAAATTAAAAGTAGATTCAGACTAGATATAAAGAAGACATTTTTTGTCTTGAGGGTGGTGAAATACTGGAACAAAGTGTCCAGAGGGGTGGTAGGTGCCCCATCCCTGGAAACATTCAAGGTTAGAGTGGAGGGGCAGTAAGAGCAACTTGATGTAGTGAAAAATGTCTCTGCTCATTGCAGGAAGGTTGGACTAGGTGACCTTTAAAGGCCACAACCAAAACACGACCCAAACTGCTCTATGATTCTATGATTCTATGCTATATGCATCTTTATGTGTCTATGTGTGATTGTTTCAGGGACGTTAAAAGAGGTGAATAAGTGGAGCACCATATGAAAATCTTCATACAATGTTGGCTGTTTAGAGTGTCAGGGACCAACTTGTTCTCTGCACATTGTTTCTGGGCCTAGCTAGGATAAGAAGAGGGACTATATAGGAAATGGCAGATTAATTATTCAGTAAATTACCAAGAAGAGAAGGAGATTTTTAGGGTTTTTTCATGCATAGAAATCAGGATTGGATAGTGCTTTGTAAAATTTATATTAGCTGAGCACAAACTACTAGACGTAATAGAGGGAAGTAGCTAAGATATGTAGACCATGGTCCAGTTAATTACTGTCTTTATCCAGCAGGTTGGACTTTTTTGGGATTTAAAAGGAAAGCAAAACTCTTGTGCAGGCACTGTCTCATAAATCCTTACTCGTGGGTCCAGAAAAAGATGCAAGAAACTTCAAAATGTGTAATGACCCTGGTGGAAATAAAAATGTCCCTTTTGGCTGGAAACAAAATGCAAGTTTCATGTAGCTGCAAGAGCAATTTCATCCCAAGTTAGTGACCGATCCTTCATTTCTAGGCAAAGGTTTAGATTTTTCCATTATCCTGACTTTTCTGACAGTTACCAAAGAAAATGCCTAATGGCCTCTTAGTAAGTAGCATTGTTCCAGATAGTGCTGAGCACATTCACTGCAAAGCAGGAGCAGCGTGTTCCAGGTTATCCCGTTCCATGCTACGCAGGAGGAAGGCACTTCTGTCTGGAGCAAGAGTCCTTACATGTTGTCAATTAGGAGCAACTCCTGTTTAGACAAGCCCGCAGAAAACTGTTCTGGCATGCATTCTTCCAAATACAGCCTGTCTTTATTTGTTGTAAGCATGAGTAAGAGTCATGGATATCAGTTTGTAAATATTAAAGGGTTGCATATGCCTGTTACAGTTCACAGGCAATTGCTCAAAAGCTTTTGATCTCACATTGTTTTCTCCACGTACAGCAGACTGTGGCCCCATGTGCAAAATCTGGCAGGTAGTCTTGAATAATACATGGAATTATATATGGATGGTGTACTGGTGTACACAAGATTGTCTTCTGGTGTTAAGCTACTAAGTTGTAGAAAGGGGGTCAACTTTTCAAAGGCTTGTTGGATCAAGGTGTCTCCCCATCACCCCTTTTTTTTGCCCTCTCTCTTCTCTCCCTTCTCCTCTCAAACTGGTCAGGGTTTGTCAGTCAGCTGATTCTCCTAAGCAGCTCTTGAGAAAAACTTCTTCTGGTGAGAGAAATGTGTTTGATGTCAAGTTAGGTCTTTTCCAGTCATCATGCAGACTAGCTGATGTAAAGTGATTAACATTATTTAACGGGAAAACATCAAGGACTTTGAGTGAGAAGCCTCTTTCCCAATGCCAAAGGATAAAGAATTTACCACTTCACTTGGGCATTGGCTCCAGTGTATAATTGCATTAACTGGTGCATTTTATTCCTTCTTATCCCATTTGATTTGGCTCCTAATAAACACTTATGAACATAAATACATTTTTTGAATTCCTGCCTAAACTTTTGATTTGCACACTGCAGTATATTCCCAATAACTTTACCTGTGTTTTCTGTATTTGTGGTTTACACTAGGCACAATGTCAGTTTATTGAGCTACTTCTCCATACAGTTTGACTTTTAGCAGGTATGTAGAGGTGAGGGAGCCTTGACAGCGAGAACAGCATACATCACCAAGGAGAAAATCTGAATTCTCTTTCTGTTCTTTGTTCCAAATAAACTAGCCTGGACATAAGTCAGTGTGGATACAGTTGGTACAGAGTGCAGAGAAAGTTCCAACATCCATTTGGAAATTGTAGATACATTTGTTTTTTCAGATTTCTTGAGGCTTATGTGGTCATGCTTTCTTTGACTTAATGATTTTGCAATCTCTTAGCAAAATTTGGATCCACTTTAGCAATTGGATGTAAGTAATTAAGATATGAAATTTCTATGAGTTTTATGAATATAGGCAGAAAGGCACATAGAGAGACCCTATAAATGCTCTGAGTGAGGGTCAAGATTGTAGTGGGAACCTGTGTCTTTTGACATGACAAAGAAATTGAAATATTTATAAGCTCACCAACTGCAGGAAAGCCTGCAGTCAGACTTTAAGACTGATATGCTCAATTCTGGGGCACTTGACTACTGACTTGTTTGTGGAATGCCGGACCAGTCCTGGCATTCTCCTATGCAAGGTGTGGACAGAGAAGGGCGTTTCCCTCCTATGGGATGAACTCCATCCATTTAGACTTACACTGCTGACTGAAAGCTGGGTTGAACAGTCTGCATGTGTATTACGCACTCTTTTTCTAGTTTTGTTCTTGCAGATTATTGTGTGACATAAGACTGAATGAACACTAATAGAACCTGGAATGCATGCTAATTGTGAAGCTCCATCAGACACAGTGATAGTTGCATGTTCTATCATTAAAACTGTGTAGGCTTCTCTTCCTAAGCATGGCAACAGCTGTTAGACCACATCTGGAAAATATGCTAGAATCAAAGGTATTTTAGCTCAGGGAATTTCACAATGCGTGGGATATTTACCAGCATTTATTTCCAGAATACTAATCTGATTTATCAGTATTTTTAATATAAAAGTCTTACATTTTTTTAATGATGTTTACAAAGCTGGTTTTGAGTTCACAGATTGGTCATTCCAGTATAGTTCAAGGCTAAATGCTGCAGAACAAAAACATTACTTTGGTACTATTTTTAGGTAGAAGCCTTTGTAAGCCTTGTCTAATGCCCTAATGTTATTTTCTTCATTGATTTCAGCCAAATATTTTCCCTTTTTTTGATTCTAAAGAGAAATCGTCGTTTTGTACTGGGATCACATTGAGAGGAAAATTGCTTCTTGAGGCTCATGTTAACACCCCTCTGTGTTATCACCCTTGTACCCCCTACAATTACTGTAGCATTTCTCAGGACTCTTTGCAGTCAGAGAGAGTTTTTACAAGGTAGGGTCCTGGCAACTTGGAAATGAGCAGCAATGTTTCTGTTTGTGATAGGAGCACAAGTAATGTGGTTTCTGTGCTTTCCTCAGAACTGTCGTATAGACATGACACTACAAAAACAGATTTTCTCATGTGATTCATTAAAATGGAGCAAGAAAGCACAAAACATAAAAAAACTTTTGAAACCTCTAACAGTTAATTTATTGGTAATGTTGATTCTTTTGTTTATTTAGAAAAAAACCATTAAACATAAAGATGCAGAACCCCAGAACCTTTATTTACACAGGATTACTCTAGTCAGGATCTTGCATTCTGACCGAAACATCACAAAAACAGCCAACCAATTTGCTTTCAAGATGATGGGGGAGATTTTGCAGCTAGAAAGCATTTGCCAACAGGTCCCCAAGTGAGAAATCAGTTCTCCTTGATTTGGAGTAGGAGGCAACTTTTTAAGGATACATAGCATTGTGTTAGAACAGCTTCACACCTGAATTTTAAATCATAAATGCCATGCTTGTTCTGTAGCTGGAGGCAAAATGCAGTTACCCAACCAAGGGAGAAACTACAGCTGAAAAAATGAATGAGATAAAAACCAAAAAGAATCTGCAGCAGTGATACTATAAAATAAAGGAGTAACATGGAACATATTAGAGGTAATGTGGGAAAATTAATTCCAAATTATTGACAGTTTAATTGACCTATGGGAAGTATTTTAATGGCTTTAGTATGCTGTTCTGTTCTTCAATTTCTAAACTTTTCCACTGAGCAGAAAACAAGTTTTTCCAATTACGGGGTTTAAAGTTGTAACAAATGGTTGCTGTGGGTTGCCTGGTTGTGAGACGCCAGTGGTGGAAGTGTGGCCGAGTCTCTTCCTTTTCTACCCAACACCTTCAAAGCCCATCCTGTGAGCAGGGCTTTGGTGCTGCTGCTCCACTCTCATCCCAGTCTTGCTAGTTACAAAGGCTCTTTGCAAATGATACTCACAAGGTGATTTGACCCCCAGGCTCCGACTGCACGAAGAAAAGGTCATTAAAGATCGGCGGCACCACCTCAAAACCTACCCGAACTGCTTCGTTGCCAAAGAGCTGATCGACTGGCTGATTGACCATAAAGAGGCCTCCGACCGAGAGACAGCCATTAAACTGGTGCAGAAATTACTGGATCACAGCATTATCCACCACGGTAAGTGCAATATCAGCTGCTAAAAAGTTCTAAGTTAAATTTTATTGAGCGCTTGTGAAACAAAGGGAAATCCCACTCCTGCTCTTAACCAAGTATAGGACAGGTAGGATCCTTTCCCTGCCAGAAACAGAGCATGTCCCTTGAGCTGTGCTGCTGTGCAAGGTCCCCTGTGCCCTGGAGGACGTGAGAGGCTGAACAGTTGTGGAGTGACCCATGGTAGCAGGGTAAGTTACTGGAGATTGTGATGCTGCTTCCCTGCCCCCAGAGCAGCCCCAGCTGGATCATGTCCCCCTCTCCCTGCTGCCCTCACTTCCCTGCTCCTACAAGCACAGTTGTCCAGCTGAAAAACCCATCTGAAAAATCATCCAGCAAAAAAAAGATCACTTTTCTCACGTGGATTAGTTCCCTGGCCCTGGCCTTCACACCAGCTGCACAAACATTAGTGCTGGTACAGCTGCAAGAAGTTAGTGCTCCGGCTGTGCCCTGATTAATTTTCTCCTAAACTTGTTGTCTATTTGAGATCTGTTCCTTTCAGCTTCTTGAATAACAATTTACGCTGATGAAAAGGAGACTTCCAATTCAATGGTAGCGTTTAGTTGCCTTTTGGGGCACTGAAAGACTGGGAAGGAGAGAAGCAAAGAAGATCCAAGGCCTTGATTTCAAGCCTGTAGTATTACCCATATGAAAAAGGCAAATGTACCATTTGTTTATTTTTTAAGAGAAAACTGAGTGACTGTGAACAGACAAACTTTGACTTTATGCAGAGGTCATTGTATGTGCAGCAATGCTGCTGCTTTCTGCAGTACATTAACAACACCTTAATTAAAGTCAGAAATGCACATATTGAATGAGCGCCGCTTCTACAGCTTCTGCTTGGCTATTAAATGAAAATTCTACGTAGTTATGGAAACTGGAACTCATGCTAGATAGTTAAAGAATAAAGTAATTATAGGGTATTCAAATCTGACTACTTAATCCTCTATTGAGAAAATGTCAGTGAAGAGTTGCGTGGATGCCTGAGTGACTTAATTTAATTGAGCAATAGAGGCTTTATTGCTGAATCCTTATTTAAAGCTGTAACAACCTCCAAGTGTTTTCTACCTCAGGAAATCGCACACTGTAGCTTCCACACAAATTTCATACATATGTGTGTGTGAATATGACACATGGACCAAGTTTCTTGAAACATTTCATGTATTGCACTCTAATATTTGCAAAGTGAGCTAGGGTTGGTAAATTCAGCGAGGTTCAATCAGGTTCTGCCGGGTGCTCAGAGCATCTCTTCAGCTCCAGTGTCAAGTGAAAGGGGTACCTTTCAAACCTTTCAAGGGCATAAACTGACAGGAAAGCTCCGTTGGGAGCAGCTTGCTTAGGATAGCTTTCCTGTCAGTTTATGCCCTTGATGGACCTCTGTTCTGCATTTATAAGAGCCACCATCAGCTGCTCCCTTATAAACCTTAACTTGGCATTTCTCAGTGCTCTCCTTATTGTATCTACTATTTGCTAGCTGGCATGGCAGGGCAATTGAGACAATTTGAAGAGGGAGAAGGCTTTGATTTTAACCATTTCTTAGCAAGTCTTAGGTTTCCTACAGCATTGCTAACTGATACAAATAACTTTAAGAAGTTTGATAAACCTTAAATTATTGGGCATTCTACTCTGGTGGCCTTTTAAACAAACAAGCCAACAGATTGTTTTCATCGAAAGGTTTTCTGGATACGTAGCAGATGGATTCTTCTGTGTTCTTGATGTTTGCAATAATACTCGCAGAACTGATGAACACTCATCTCCCTCACCCTTAAATTTGGTTACCTGCCTGAAAGTCCTCCAGCCTTTCACTGGTTATTAGAACTGAGCAAAGTTGTAAGCTCAAAAATGCTTTAATGCAAATTATACTTTATGTGTGCTTGCTTTGAAATTCAGCAGCAGTACCTGATAAATGGATCCTCAACTCCTTAACATGCGTGTGAAGGGGTTTTTTTCATTTAATTATTTTATGTTTCAGTCTGTGATGAGCATAAAGAATTCAAGGATGTCAAACTGTTCTACCGCTTCAGGAAGGACGACGGGACGTTTCCACTGGACAATGAGGTGAAGGTGTTCATGAGAGGACAAAGACTGTATGAAAAGTATGTTGCACTCAGTATGCATAATGTGTTGATACTAGTGCCATGTTTGGCAAATGATACTTGTTCATCTATTTTTGAATAGTCAGGGGCTTTCAAGTCAAGCAGGAATGGGTCTGAGTAATCCGATTTCTTTAGTTGGGAGCCCTTCTCTCTCTTTTCCATTTTGCTTTTCTACCATGTTCAGTTGAGGCATTTTGTTTAAAAAGAAATAGCATTTCTGGATGTCTCAGGTTGTAAATAGATCCTATTTGAGAATTCAATGTAAATTGAAGCCCCTGAAATCTATTTTGTAAAAATAATTACTGAAGGATGATTTGTCATGTAAAAGCATTATCATAATTCCTAGAACTTTAGTACATCAAAACACATTGAACAAGCAGCTACATATCTGTGTAGACTCCATATCGACATCTTCAAAAGGAGGTGTGATTTTAAATCACAGGTGAAATTAATATTCCGTATTCCAGTATACAAAGTTTCAACATCAGAGAAGTTATATTAAAAGAAGTTTCAGGAAAAAAAAGACAATCAACAACCAAAAGCATCTAGTTGTGATTTGAGGCAGATTATTATGCTTATACTGAATATTCCACTGGATTACTTCTGTCAAATAACTAGGCAGCTTAACTGTATTTCCTAATATATAATTAATGATATTTTTATTCAGGATGTAGAGATTCTGACATGGTACTTTTAAGCAGAGCAAATAAAATGCATGTTGGCATATGCTACAAATTAATGCAAAAGTTGAGATGTGTTGTTTACCAAAAAGCCTGAAGTATTGCTCTAGACTGAATACCACCCACTCCCCTGCTTGCTTGGAACAGAAGCATGCTGCAGACAGGAGACATGCTGTGTTTTCTCACTGGAGAAAATTTGTTTCCCTCTTACAAGTTTAAAATCTGATAATAAATATTATTTTCAAGGATAGCTGCCTCTGAAGATCAGTTTAGTGAAAGAGCAGCGAAACCAAAATATAAACAAATAATTGTAAATGCCACTCCTTTTGTTGCATCTATCATGTAAAATTCCTGGAGACACAGTGACTGTGACTATTTAAAGTTAAAAAAAATAAATAAATTGTGTAAGACATAAGAAAGTGCACGACTGGAAAAAACCCTCCATTGGGTTCACTGGAACAGATGGATTGAATCAGCCACCTCCAAAGATTTCTGTGTCTTACTAAGCACAGTGTTTGCTCCTTTAGACTCTGTGACATGCAGTGCCTACAAGCCTGACCCGTACTATAAGAAGCTGATTAGAGCGTCTACAGTCGGGGGTTTTGTCTGTATTTCAATTCCTCCATGAGAAAAATAATTTTTTGTTGATGAGGCTGATTCCAGTCCTCTGCATGAAAGGAGTTGTGGTACAAAGAACTCTCTTCTAGCAGTGTCTGCTTCCATCACCATTTCTCTGCATGGAGAACTATCCGCAAACCCATGTCTAGTGTCCAGTTTGTCCAACATGGTACTAGCAGAAAAATGTTCATAACTGTAGATATTGTTTCCATCCTAGAAAATGAGTTAATGCCAAAAGCAGCACCTGTATCTAAATATAACAGCATCCTCATGAGGTAATTGCTCCTAGGCAACATATCGGAAGGATTCATAAACTTTTAAAACCAGCCTTGAGTGCTAAATATAGTATAGATTAAAAATACCTGGCATTTCAAAACTAGTATGTGACAGTCAAAGTTAATCAAAATTCTCCATGGATCATCGGAAATAGTTTATATTCATGGGAGATAAGAAAGCATATTTGGCCTATCTGGGCTCCATTTATTTTATCGAATCCAGTGTGCAGAGGTTTCAGATTTTGTTAGTTCCCTTGTCCATGAACACTTAGTAACAACACCCTCACAGTTTTATTGGGTACGTTTTAAACTCAAAATCTGATGCTGAAAGTCAGACTGCTACAGAAAGAGCTCTGTAATGAAATGAGTGGATGTGCAATATATCTGTTGTATCAGTTTGCTGATAGTGCTGAGAAAGAAAATATTAATTCAGTGCAATTAAAATAATTACTGAATGGCAACAACTGTAGAATAGCACTCATGCACAAACATGAAGTCACTTACCAGCATATTCAACTTGTTTATCAAAATGCCTGTGGGCCTAATTGCAAGAGAAATGCAACTATACCAAAGGAAATCTATCTGAATCCAACTCGTTTTGAAAATCCGTGTCTATTTCTGTAGATGTTGCTGACCTTCACTAGGCTGTGCTAGTTTAAGATAGACATTATAATACTGTTTCCTGCTCTTCTCCACTCTGCATTAGGGCTGGACTACTGCCACATTCAGAAGCCAGTGTAGTTTGTGCTTGCCAAAATTACAGACATTACCCAACACCAGTCCATGCACATTTGTGCCCTCAGTGGGTAAAATGAACAAAATGCTGTAGGAGGATCAGAAGGTTGTTGCGTGGGAAGAGGAATTGATGCATTAGGCAGGTTCCCTGGATTCAGAGGGTTGTTTTGAGTAAATGCCTTGTTCTCCGCCCTGGGACATGGGAACGTTAGGACTGTCCCTCAGCTGAGGAGCTCCCTTTCACTGTCTCTCCTGTCTCTCTTCTGCATGGCCACAAAGCTCCTTGTAATCTGGATTCTCCTTTCTTGTGGTGTTGCCTCCTTCACCTGCTGTGGACATCTTTGGTGGCTGTACCTGTGTGATTAGAAGTTTTAAAATCAATATTTGATTGTATTGTCCCTTCATTTACACTGAAAATCATGAATCTGTTCAGATTCCCTGCACATCATTGCAAACTTTGGTAATCCTTTCAGTGAAGATGTTTTGATTTTCAAGATTATAACTAGAGATGAAACCTACTGGATTTTCTACAGTCATGTCTGAAGTTGTTGAATAGTTTATTAAGTCTGAGATCGGTATCAGTTTTCAAACATACAGGACTGACCAGATAGATTGAATGAGATAAACATGTTTCTTGTTCAACAAAACCCTCTCTGCAAATCTTAAATAAATCCAGCACAGATCTTTCATAGCTTAAAAAAAATTAAAAAAAAATGTGTGCAGGCATCTATTTTTATGTTTACAGTTCTCAGTAGGTTTTGTTCAGGCGCACAAGATTGTTGGGTTTGGTGCAGTCGGATTTAGGAGCTATAAGTCATTTCATGATGCTGACATCAACTGAGATTTTTCAACCAGATTTCACAGTGAAAGAAGTGCAGATTTATGGTTTTAATTTCAGGAAATCTTTCAGATAATTTTGAGAATGCATTCTTTGAATCACTTTCATTTTAACTCATCAGTGGTTAAGTCACATTTATCCTCTGGTGTAGTTATTTTGATAAAACAGGGTTAAAGATTGCTTTTGAAAGGAGTTTGAATGTCAGTGTTTGGCTAAATACGTTCCCTTACTGTAGGATAACACCAGTTTTAGCAAGTAATATGTTTTGACATCAATAGCCTTGTGCTTTCTTGAAACAAGGAGAAAATGGAAGAGTAAGAGGCACTTGCCAGTTCTGGATAATGAAAGGCCAGGTTTTTGGCTTATGTAAATTGGTACAGCTTTGTTGACAGCCACAGTTACAGTGATTTACCAGTGAACGATGTAAGTCTGTGGATCGCTGTGTCTGCGTTTGTTAAACTGGCAATTTGTCCTGTCTGTTCACAAGTCCGAATCCTTTGCAGTGCTATTCTGGGCACATGGAGGAGGGTGTGAAATGTCAAACTGAGTTTTTTTCCTTTTGATATTTTTCCAGATTTCTTTTGTGTCTCTGTAAAAATCTAAAAATTAGCATTGCTTTTTCAAGGACCTCTCTCTCTCTGACTTTAGTGAGCTGGTCAACTAATTACAGACTCATCAAAGAACAATTAGCATAATCCTAAGGATTTTTTGATTTGGTGCCTGCAGAGCTTGGGTAACCAGTTCTGGATAACCATGCAGCAGATGGTATAAAAAGACACAAGCTTTGGCTTTGCATTTTTTTCTGGGAGGAAAAAAGCCTGGTGAATGAAACACATTTAAAGATAGTCTCTTGGAGTGTGTTAGGTCTGTATTAGATGTGGTTAGCATGGGACAAAATGTTGTCTTGCATGCAGATGCTTGTAACTCAAAACATGAAAAAAGAATAAAGTTTGCAAGGGTGCTGTAGTCAGTACTTTGTCCCCTGTGGGTCATACTCTTGCCTTTGACCTCATCCCTGACTTCAGCTTATTTGGACTTTCTTAGTCCTTACTCAGCTCAGAGCTGCCGCAGTGACGCACCAACATCTGAACGAGCAGTTCATTGTGTTGCCACTGTCACACAGCTGTGGCTGAGCAGCCTTTGCCTGGTTTGATGAGCTGCTGCCTGCTGGTCAGATCCAGTTTGTTCAGGCTTCAGGTTAGTGCTTGTTAAAGTCAAAAGAAGAAATATTTCAGGTGAAACAACAGATCCTGGATCCCGTCAAGCCTATTCACTGTAATTTCAAATGAAACTTCTCTGTGTGCTCCCGTGGCACAGATTTTTCTGGTGCTTCCCAAAGGAGGTGAAGTTATATTCTATAATCTCTGGACATGCTGGCAGTTTAAGAAGCAGATGGCCCATGTATGGATTTACATGAATTTCAATTCCTTTATCAGAAGGGCAAAGATTAAGCACTTCCAGAATATGCCTGTTGTAGTTTAGTTGTGCCCTTAATTTCAAAATAGTTGGTGAAGGGAGGAGACCTATTAGTCTTACATGAAAAAAATAACCATTCCATTCTTGAGCTGTTACTCTAAAAGTCTTACCACTAGTCCTATTATTAACTTATAGTAAGTAAAATAATTATGAAGAAGAATCAGGTTGGTAACTAAGGATGCTATGGTGCTCAGCCTCCCAANTGGTAACTAAGGATGCTATGGTGCTCAGCCTCCCAACAAAACAAAACAAAACAAAAGTGGAATTCTCTATTAAAGGGAAACAATTCTCATTTCTTCTTTCAAACTGTCTTCTCTTTCAGACTTTCAGCCTGACCTTTGCATTAACAAAATGTGAGGCTTTTTTCTTACTTTTTTTTTTTTTAATACTGTGTCATTTGCATAGATAACTTGAATAGAGAAGAATTTTATTAGTATCCTTCAGCTGTATACATGCCAATTGATAGGGAATTCAGAGACATCCCATGATGTTCCTCTAAACTCTGGTGATACACAGAGCCAGCTGAGGCACAGAGACTCTGAGCCTCAGATGTGAAAATGTGTTCGGGTGTGAACTCACTGACTGCAGCTGCATCTACGTGTTGGGCACACAATATTTATCAGCCACCCAAACCACACAACTATGTTTTTTCCTCCTCTTGGATTTTTCTGCAGCTCTTTTAGAGCTTATGGGGATAATTTTCAAAGTCATCTAAATGACTTCGGGGCATAGTCCTGCTAAGTGTAAATATTAATTGGGAAGCTTTGAACACATTAGTTACATTCTGGTGCTTTTGAGCTAATTTTGTTTCAAAGTTGATTTTACAAGAACTTTAAGAGAATCTAAAGGACTAACTGGGGGAAATGTGAAACTTAAAAATCTGATATTCTTTTAGGTGAGAACGCAAGAAAGCATTAGCTGCACACAGGGATATAAAGCCCAAATTTTTTGACTAAGCAGTTATAATTCACTTCCTGAGTTTAGACTGATAGCTTCAGGAAGTATTTAGTAAGTCAGTGAAGACTTCATATATGTTTGCTTAATATCAGTGAGATTTGCAAGAATACATCTTGAATCGCTTTTCTGAAGAACCATTTTCCCTACCAATTTTTTCCCCCCAATACCAGGCTGATGAGCTCTGAAAATACCCTTCTGCAAGCCAGGGAAGAGGAAGGAGTCAAGTACGAACGGACCTTTGTAGCATCAGAATTCATTGACTGGCTGATCCAGGAGGGAGAGGCCACGACACGGACTGAAGCAGAGCAACTCGGCCGCAGGCTTTTGGAGCACGGCATTATACAGCACGGTGAGGAATTTACTGCCAGGTAGTAACACCTCCACTTAGTGTAGCACTTCC
This sequence comes from Sclerurus mexicanus, assembly GCA_013396755.1. Taxonomy (NCBI): domain Eukaryota; kingdom Metazoa; phylum Chordata; class Aves; order Passeriformes; family Furnariidae; genus Sclerurus; species Sclerurus mexicanus. The sequence continues at coordinate 950,842 of VWZF01004736.1, read as the reverse complement.
TTCTGGTCAAATCACGTGGAAGAGCCCTTGTCTTCTTGATCATAGTCTGGTTAAAATCTAAATGATTTTAGATAGGACTCTAGGTAACTTTATTTAGTAAAAGGTTGGCTTTTTCAAAAGCTCGTTGTATCAATTTTGAAAATTCTGCCTCAAATGAAGAATATAGCTAGAATTGGAGATTGTATAATAGCAACCTAAGGATGTTGATAAAAATCAGTGCTCCTGCACTTGTGGTAATTGACTTGTAGAACTTCTATCAGCAATATGTATAATTGAGGTAAATAGCTTTGTAAGGATTAAATAGGGATTAGAGCCATAAATAAGCTAAATTCTCCATGCAGAATAAAAATTTGAGGTTCTGTATATCTCCCTGTTTGAAGGCAGGAGCAGAGCACAGTCTGATGCCAGAAAAGCATCCCTTGGTCATATGGCAGAGTTATTCTAGTATGTTTGGGCAAGAAAGACGATAACACTTTTGGCTGAAGTGTTACTGGATTTGTCCTGGTGATGTAACTTCTTTGAGGCAGGAATCAAATATTTCTTCATGGTTCAGCACAATGTGTCTGCTGGATTCACCTTCCCCAGAGAACTTCTTCTGTTAAGGGTGGAGGAGACAAAGTTGCCAGAGTTTTCTCTCCATACTGCCCCCCAGGTGAAGACATGAACACCCCTGACACTAAGCCCCATTTTACATGTTGTGAATGTCTGCTCTCAGTGCAAGTTGCCCTTCTGTGACCAGGCATTTCCCACCATAAGTGTTGCAGTGCCTCTGGGAGCAGTGAAGGGGTACCAGGAGATGACAGAACAAGCTGGCAGAAGTTGTTAGCTACATTGCTCAGTGCCCAACAGGAAAGTTATCAGATCCTGGTGGTCTAAGTGTTGTCACATCAACCCTAATTCTGACAAAGAACAAAAAATTGACAATATTAGCAGGTTGTTAGTATACAAGGTACTAGATTGAGTGGGTTGCTTTTTACGTTGTGAGAAAACCTAGTTTTAATGAATAGAGGAAAGTGAGCATGTAAGTGACCTGCACAGTTCTGTTGAGGTTGTAATCATGCTCTCATTATCTTTAACTTGCAATTACTAGGAGCTACTTCTGAATATTTACAGTAATCAGCTTCCAGTTCTATAATTAGTCCTGTGCTTCCTATGATTTATAGGGTGCCAACTGCTTGAAGCTTGATGGACAGGAAAGGTATGGCACCCCTCCTCTTTATAGCAACAGTGATTTCATTCCTATTTTAACCTGAGCATTTTCTGTGTGTTAAATATGTGCTAAACTTTCCTTCAAAAAAAAAATAAAGTGAGATTTACGCTGATACTGATATTTTTGCAGAGGAAATAAAGTCAGGATTTGACATTTGGTGCAATGCTGAATTTACTCTGCTGCTGAAATCTTTGCAGAGCTAAGCACGTCAGGATGTGGCTTTTACTGTAGATCAGTCATTGTTTCATTAATTAAGGCAAATGCTCAGCAGTGCGCCTTGGCAGGGAAATAATTTTGCCACTCTTGAGCCAGGTTTCTGGGGGCATTCCTGAGTTACACTGGCCCTGCTCACCTTTATGGAGTGCCCTGGCCAGTTCTGCAGATTTATCCTCTGCCCATCCTCTTCTAGTAGTCAAGAGCAGGTGCAAAGCGCCCTGTTAGAAAGAGGTTTGAAATTCATGTAGTAAAGACAGGGTGCAGAGAATTGGTTGATTGCTGAGAAAGTGGCCTTCTCACTTGTCAATACCAGGTCCAAGCTCCAGGGCACTGTCATCTGCCTCACTCGGCTTTTATCAGGACTAAGGTATCGCAGTGGAGATTTCACACTGACTTGATGGAATGCTGCAAGTAAAGTAAAACTGGATGATGTCCCTCAGATTTATCTATGGGTGGACGTACGTTGAGTACATTCCTGAACAGAAGATTTCATTCTCCTCTGGATTTCACTGCAACAATTTGTCTAGATAGTTTCAGGAATATTGATGAAAGTCCTAGCAGAATTAACACAGAGCTGATTTGGGGTTCACCTTGGCAACGGGATATGATCTGTACATTTTGAAAGTTCGTGTAATGCTGGCTTCCTCTAAAAAGAGAGCTCAAAATGAGAGCTCCTAGTATGGAATTGGGCATATAAACTGTGAAACAGCAGGAGTAGTATTCTCTCCCCAACACCCTCCCACTCATCTTACTGAGTTTTAGATCCAATTTAAAAACAAAAGAAAGATATTCTTCTATGCCTTAATACAGTAAATTGATTTCACCATACTATGCTTCCTTTGTTTTATCTCTCATCAGTACTACCAAAATGTTACTTGATGCTAATTGGCATCCTTGTTGGCAGAACCAGCAGAAAGACTCTTGACTGAACAGGAGGAGAGAATAAAACATTTCCTGCCCTAAAGGCAATCTTTTGCTAATGGCATTGTTTGATATCCACAATATGGAGTAAAATAAAGCTTGCTGTATTATTCTTATGAAGTATTTATTACCCTACCTAATGCAATGGAAAGTAATAGAAATAGTTGCATCAAGTTGGCAATCTCAATAGTAATTTTCCAGCCATAACTGAATTACGCAATTTATTTTTACTGATGCTGACTTTCATTTCAATTACTTAGAGAAGCTATATTCTACAGCTGATGCACTGTATTCAGAACAGCTTCCTGACACATTTATCTTCATGTTAATTGGTCAGACACAAACCAGGTTTCAAACAGGAAACAAACACTGATGATAATTTTAAAAAGGAAAACAGTGGTTTAAGAGGAATTGTATAAATGCTGTAAAAGCATACAATGTTTCAGTTTAAAAATAATCTTCCTGATCTCTTTGGGCCTATGTAACTATACTTATTTCCCCTGCCATATATGAAAACGATGAAAAGTGCTTAAGTGCTGAATTGCTTCCTTGCAAAATCCCACTGGTGCACACAAATAATAACCCACAAACCACCATTTTCACAAATAGTGCCCAGATGTTCCTTCCTATGGACTGGTACCCCCAGGTAATGTAGAATAAAAAAATTATAAGTGACAGGGAATTATGTACTGTACATTTCTGAAAGGCTTGTGTTGGCAGTGTAATTGTGAGTAGTTACTCTGCATTTGCAAACACTGGTGCCCTTCTTCCAGAATATAGGAATAAAGACTAGGGGAAGAATTTGAAACATGGTGATGCACATCCAATAAGGGCAGGGACCAAAGGGGCGCAGAGTACATTTCTCAGCTGTAGAAAAGCCCATTTCTAGTATGGTGAGGTATGTAGAGCTTGGTGATATTAACAGATAAAACTTTCTTCCAGGAGACTGGATCTTTCTTAGTTCTTCTTCATATGGAAATGGTGGGACAGATTAGCTGCTGTGATCAAAATTCATATGCAGCAAGAGAAGAAGGAAGTTCTCTGCCAGCTTCAGGGTAGATCAGAGAAAGAGGATGGACTGGAGGCAGGCAGAGCTAAGCATGAGCATCCACACGCAGCCACAGCCCTTTCTCAGTCTGGAAAACAGAGCTTTTGATACGTCCAAGGATGAAGGAGGGTATCCACAGAGCTCTTCCTGGAGACTTTTTCGGCTCATACTTGTTTATGGCACTTGCTGCAGATCTTATCCTGCAACTGCAGCCCCAGCAGCAGAGCACCATTGACGTGACAGACTGAGTCCTCCTGTCCTCCTCCAAGGACTCGTTGGAAGCTTAGGGGATAGAGAAACATCCAACTGCCTTGCAGAAATTTTTAAGGTCTGGAATCTCCAGTGATAAGTAGTTTCATTTTAAAAATCTGGTTAATACTATTAAGAGGAACTTAGGCTTTCTTAGCATAACACCTGCATCTTGGAAGATGAATATTTGCCTTTCCTCTGTGTCAGCTACCAAACCATATCACATTTAGAAATACTTCTCAGTGTATCATGGGGTGTAAACACACAGTGCTTGCCCTGTGCTGCAGATGTTATGGTGTGTGCCACCAGTTGGGCCTGTGAAAAATGCAGGTCTGAGCAGCAGTGCTCACCTTCCCATGTGAGATCACATTTTGGCTCTTTTGCTTTTGCTATTTCCCAAGCTGCTGCTGATCTTCAAGTCCACGTGCTTAGTTTTATTTCCTCCCTGACATCCCTCCAGCACCTTCCCTGGGCAGTGACCACAGCACTGTTCAGCACAAAGCATTTTGCATGGCTGTTTCCTTAGCTGCAGGGGGTTGGGATGCAGATTCCCAGACTCAGACCAGCAGCAGAATAGATGTGATGAGTTCTGGAAAGGCTTTGTTTTCCTGAATGAGTGAGGGGTGGAAAAGTCTTTTTTGAAGATGACAGGCTAGCAGCTATCTTCTTTGAAACATGTGGTCTACGTGGACTTCAGCGAAGCCTCTGACACTGTTTCCCACACCACTCTCCTGGAGAAACTGTTCCCATGGTGTGCGTTGGGTACACATTTTACTGGGTAAAAAACTGGCTGCATGGCTGGGCCCAGAGTGTTCCCCAGGGCTCGGTATTTGGGCCAGTCCTGTTTAAAATCTTTATCCATGATCTGAACGAGGGGATCAAGGGCAGTGTCAGCAAGTTCACAGATGACACTAAGTTGGTTGGTTGTGTTGATCTGCCAGAGGGTAGGGAGGATCTGCAGAGGCATCTGGACTGGCTGAATCAATGGGCCAAGGCCAATGGTATGAGGTTCAAGGCCAAGTGCCGGGTCCTGCACTTGGGTCACAGCAACCCCCAGGCTGGGGGAACGGTGGCTGGAAACAGTGGAAAAGGACCTGGGGGTGCTGGTTGATAGTGACTGAACATGAGCCAGCTCAGGTGCCCAGGTGGCCAAGAAGGCCAATGGCATCCTGGCTTGTATCAGAAATAGTGTGACCAGAAGGAGTAGGGAAGTGAGGCCACACCTTGAATCCTGGGTTCAGTTCTGGGCCCCTCACTATGAGAAGGACATTGAGGTGCTGGAGTGTGTCCAGAGAAGGGCAGCAGAGATGGGGAAGTGCCTGGAGCACGTGTGATGAGGAGCAGCTGAGGGAGCTGGGAGCTTTCAGCCTGGAGGCTCAGGGGAGTCCTTATCACTGTCTACAACTACCTGAAAGAAGGCTGTGACCAGGTGGGGGTCAGCCTGTTCTCCCAGATAACAACCAACAGGGCAAGAGGAAAAGGGCTCAAGTTGCACCAGAGGAAGTTTAGATTGGATATTATGAAAAATTTCTTCACATAAGCATTGTCAAGCATTGGAATAGACCCCCCAGGAAAGTGGTGGAGTCACCATCCCTGGAGGTATTCAAAAGATGTGTAGATGTGGTGCTTAGGGACATATTTTAGCGATGGACTTGGCAGTGCCAGCTTAGTGGTTGAGCTTGATGGTGTTAGAGGCATTTTCCAACCTCAATGATTACATGATTTTATCAGTGCTAGGATTTTGTAATGACAGTAAATATGCAGTAAGATGTCTTAGACCTGATATCAGTATCTTCTGCCTCCACCCTCCTCTAAAATACCTCAGCTTTATAAGTATTATTGAGTTAATTGCACTTGACTAGACCTGGTGTGTTCAAGGCAGACACATGTTCTGCTGGCTTATCTCAGAAGCAGGTGCTTATCGTCTCTCAAGAGTTAATCTTTTATCAGCAAAACTCCACTGTGCAAATTACTTTCAGAGATGAAAACAAACATTTTGTAGTGACTTAGTGAGAACAGTAAATATTAACACACGCTATCTCCCTGTCTCTACAGAAAAGGCTTATACATATGTTTAATTTTCCCTATTATTTGCAAGGACTCTGTTCCTCTATATAGCAACATTTCCTTTATGAAGATGATCAATGCATTTAATTTTAAGCATCAAAACACATGATGCAGTTGAAAGTTTGTGGAAGTAGATTAAATATCTAACAAAGTATTATTTCTCTTGCTTTTGTTGAAAAGCTTTCTCTCTCTTCTAAAATTGCTGTAAATAATGAACTATGTGCTGTTATGTTTACCTTAGATGTCCAACTACTTATGATTAGCTGATATTTCATACTTTGCAAGTAAAAACTTGCCATATATGTGAAATACCCACTTCTTTAGTTCAAGATTTCTCTTTGGAAACCCCTTTCTTGAAAATATCAACTGTAGGTAGCAATTTGTAAGTATCATTAAACCATGCCAGAAATCTTTGACTTAATTTGTCGTAGGTTTTCTCCTCCAAAATTAACACATTTGTTTTTTAATATCATTTTTCTAGTTGATCTAACACCTGGATCACATCAGCTGTTGGATATATCCAAGATTTCATTATGCTAAATATTATAAAACATCACATATTTACAGATAATGCCTTGATTTGTCTCAGTAAAGCACTAGCCTTTGAAGTCCTGCAACACAACTTTGTTCTTATTATAAGCCCAGTTCCCCCTGTGCTGACGCTGTGCAGAAGCACTGAGTTGTTTGTGTGGCAGTTCTTCCCTGGCAGTTCCCATATGTAGGAACAGTAACCCACGGTAATTCAGCTGCTTATGCTAAATCTGGAGACCACTTTGCATATTTTTCATGATTTTGCCCTTGTGGGAAAGTCAAAGAATAAGAACTTCATATGTAATTGTATAATCTCCCAGCTTCCTAGTCTGTCAGCTTCTCACTGTGCTCTTCTTGCAGTTGTCTTTATCTGCAGCAGGAATGAGTTTTGTTTTTGAAAGAGCCACATGCTCTATGCTTTATGTAAATAACACATGAAGACTTCTTTTCATATTAACTACTGAATTCTATTTTTCTGACAGAGAATGGGTTTCAGTTTTTAACAGCTGCAAGAAAAAAAAGAGATACCCAGATGAGCCTTTTCATCTTCTGCTTCTCTTGCCACAGACCTTATTTTCCATACTTTATTTGGAAGCAAAGAAAAGCAGTTGGCTATGTTCTGTAAACTTGGTAATTTAAAGATGATAAATTCTCATATACAAACTGAAAAGACTGCTGAAATGCATGTGATTCAACACTGGATTTTCATGCTAGAGTAAGTAACATATATTTGAAAATAGACTGAAAATAGATGGTGAACTGACTGGAAAGACAAAATATATATAGAAACACTAACCTACATGCCTATTTTAAGGCAGCCAAAATAAAATGTTAATGCACTGAACATAGCACTCTAATAAGAGCAGGATACTCTGAATTTCAGTTCCCAAGGAACTTTTGACAGTTTTCTATTGCAATTCTGATGCTTTAAACACAGTATAAAAGTTGTCTAGACTTTTTTTGCACTACACGAATGTACCACAGTTCATTGAAACAGTTCAGAGAACGTGGTTCCCTAATTATAGCACAGTGGTTTTTTTCTGGACCTACTTACAGTTCCAGGACCTACTTATTTCTGGACATGCTTACTGGCTTCACCCTTAGTAGGATGAGCTGGAACAGCTCTCTGGATTTTGTGTTCAGGGCCAGGATCTGCCTTGCAGTTCTCTATGAGGGGATTGGTGAAAACAAGAGAGGTTCAAGCTTAGATCCATTGGCTGTTCAAAGTGAATTTCTTGCAATCCAAATGAGAAAACATTCAATTTAGTACAACTACACTGCTGGAAGTTTAACATGCCAGTTGAATGCATTCACAGGTGGGCTTATTTACAGTCTGCAGAGCATATAAACATTCATAAAGGGTGGAAATGCAAGTCTTGTGTTTATATGGTGCAGGGAATCCAAGACCTGAAACCCAGGGCCCTGTGCTCATTGAACATCTGTAGTCTCTCTCCCTGGATTTGTGGGAGCTCCAAGCAGGTGGAATTCATCGATGTGTAAAAGGAAACTAATCTGAATAGGTGCCATTATTAAAATGCATTCGCTGTGCCAGATTAGCAGAAAAACAGGAAGGCTTTGAGAAGAGTGGGAAAAGCATTGTCCAGTGCCGAATAAAGTACCAGTGACTCTCCTCGGGCCACACGTGTGTCAGTGCGAGGCGGGAGTGGGAGAGGGACGGGCAGGAGTGGTGGGGTTGTGTGGCAGAGGTGGGGGTGTGGAGCTGGGTCAGGACTGCCTAAAGCTGCACAGTCGCCCTGTGTGGGCCGTGGCAGCTGCTCAGAGTTTTCCAAGCCCGTGGACACACCGTCACTCTGTGGAAACCCAAGTGTACACACGCTGGCAAGGGACCAAAACTGGGCTGGCCAAAGGCCTAAGGTGCAGAAGGGACAGGCTCAGCAAACTGTGCACTGTCCACAGAGACAGGCGTTTTTTTAAGGAACCAGGATTTTATAGTGTTTCCTTCCCTTTTATAAACACTGCTTCTGCTTTGGAGAGGGGAGTGAGGAAGTAAAATGGCATGGAGCGGGAGCCAGACCCTTCCCTGGGCACACTGGGGGTTCTGGTGGGAGCAGCTCAGGCCATGCCCTCCTGCAGATAACCCAGCAGCTCCCTGTCAGTCCCTGCAGCCCTCCAGTGTATGTCTCATCATCCTGGTATGACGTCAACTCTTTTGGGGCAATATCCTGCCACTCCAGAGGTCAAAACTGGTGTGGTCATCTGTGACTTGCTATATGAAAGTGTAGAATATTGCAGCCAGTAATAGTGAAGGTGCAGAATAATCTCCTGCAGCTTTGAACTGGGTTTTACATAATTGTAATAGAGGAAACAACATCATTAAAAAGATAAAGCGTACTTCTGAATAGACTGGATCTGCTGCCTTGTGGAGCAAAAGGCTTGGAAATGTGTTGTGCACTGCTGGAAAGAGTTCAGTGCTGCTTTTGTCTTTAAGCAGGGAAAGCTATGACATACCCATGCTGAAAACTCCATACAGTCTGCTCTTGCTTTTATAACCTCTTCCTCTTAACCCCAGCACAAGCACACTATCACACAAACAAACAAGCACACACTTCAACGTGTCCTGCGCTCTCTTGAGAAAAGCTGCTCATCTGGCTCCTTCGGGAACTTTGATCTCCTTCCCACTGCTCCTTCGACGTGGAACAGCCTTTCCCCAGCTCCAGCCATGAGCTTGCTTGGTGACAGCGTTGTTTCTGGGGACGTGCAGAGCAGCTGGAGTGCATCACTGGATGTGGCCTGCTGGGGATTGCAGCTTTCAGCTGGTAGAAAGCATTAATCACCGTGGTGGAGATGTACACAGATTATCAACGCTAAAAATCATAGGGAATTGAAGTGGTGGGAGGGATTTAGGGGAAAAGCCAGTTATGAAAATGGCCTGATTTTTAAGGCATGAGTCATACCATTTATTAAAATAGGCTTTTGTACTTTCTAAAGCCTCCTCAGTTCTATGAAATCAGTGTAAAGCTAATATTTCTATCTCTGCTGTGCATCAGCCTCCTTGAAAACGTGGAAAAGACTGAGCTCCATCAGATCCTGGGATTTTATGTCAGAATCAGAAGCTGAAAGAAGATTTGCATGGATGTTACTATTTATATTTCATGTGTCTGAACAGAAACTGTGAAGCAGCCAGGCACAAGAAGCACCAAAGCTGCAACATTAAGTGCTCCCGAGTAGAGAAAATCCAAAATAAATGTTCTGATTTTCCTCGTCTTAACAATAATGTAAATAGTGAATGACCAGATAATATCCTTGCCAATGAAATTTTCAAACTCTAGGGACAGATGAGACAGTAAACAAATAATTGAACTCTATTAATTAAATGGTCATTACCCCAAAAGAGATGGATTTTTGTGTAACTAATGGTATAACTATAAGGCAGTACATCCAGGAAATGAGAATGCAGGCTCCACTCATTGCTGTAAAGCAGTGCTGTGTAGGGAAAGGAGGACGTGCAGGACACAAATTGTTCCCATTTTTTGCTGTTTGTGCAGTACAGTTTTAGTAACTGTGAGCCTGAGATGTACAAAAAGGACAACAATAAGAGAAGTGGAGTGAGGTTGTAGCTGTGGGCATGCAGTTCTGATAAGTGGATTTCTAGGAAAGATAAAGAAATTCTGAGGAAAACTCAAGGAGGGGTAAAAAAAAGCCAGAATTTAAGGAGTGTTTTTTATTCAGTTGATAAAAGATATGTGTGAGAGTTGGCTTCATCTCTTCACAGACTTGTTTGCAAAGATTTATGACCAGATCTTATGCAACTTTCTGATGAAGGTGTAAGAAAATCCAGGGATTAGTGGCCAAAGTCAAACAAATTCAGCCTTGAGTAAAACCTTTATTGCTGGCAGGGAAAGTAACTGAAGGGTTGAAGACCTCATAGGGGGAAGAGTAAGGCGGTCATTACAGGCTGCTGTAGGGTACAAGTAAAACTAAACTTTTTGTAAGATTAAAAATTTTTAAACTGTGTTTCTGGGAGAAATTTTGTGGCCTGTGTATGTGGGAGATTAGGCTGGTAGGCCATGACAGTCCCTCCAAAGTTTGGTATCAGTGACTGTGAGTTAGTGTTGGTGCCTTTCCCTCCAGGACCATAAACACTCTTGTGCAATTTTATGATTTTGGAGATTGCCAGTCACCACAATTTTACTTTACTCTCCTTGGTACATTGCTTTCTGTTGCATAAAGGTGCACATTCTAACATGAACATGTTGCCACATGAACAGCGGTGAATTAAATCCGAACAAGAAATGTGAAGTCACCCCACCTTGCTCTTTGCATCACCCTCATAATGTACAAATACAGGTTCTGACACTCGTCAGCCATGGCCTGACTGTTTAAGACAAACTGAAATGGGTGCCAGTTTGTTCTTCTGTGCCGTATTATGAAGGTCAGTGGACTAATTCAGGAGGAGATACGTCAGTCCCTATCTGGGTGCAGCAGCTTCCAGCTGAGGTGCAGATACCTGGAGCGAGAGCCTTGTCGGCTGCCACGAGTTTATCTGCCACTGTCTCTGAGTCAACACCCAGAGGTAACAACCTCTGAATTGCTTTTAAAGAACCCCCTCCTGAGCAAGTCTGTGCAACCCTCAGCATTCTGCCATCAGTTTGGAAAAGTTTTTCACTCCCACTTCTATCTGCTGCTTGCAGCAAAATGCAGGCTGCTAAAGCGTTCATGCTGCACCTCTCACCTGGCAACTCCTAAGTGTAGCCAAACCAATCTTCTGCATGTGCTCTGCATCTGGCATTCACGTAATTGTGATTTATTAAGGACAAGGGCATGTGTAGCTTCTCCCAGTTCATGTGTAGCTTCTCCAAGTTCATGCTGAAAGTGAGCCACTGCACCTGAAGAGCGCTTCAGAGGCACCTATGTCTGCCGCCCCCTGTTCATCCTCTTCCTTCTGAGCCGTGGTCTGGAAATCCCTTTTTCCACTCCCTTACAGATACACTCAGGCAGAATCACAGCCTGGACATTTCTTTAGAAATCAGGAATAAGTCAAATGATTATTAAAAAAAAAATAAAAAAGAAAGCCCCAAGTGGCACAGTAATAATTTTGGTGAGAGATTTTATTTGATGATGCATGCACAAGGAGGCTGTCTGAGCCATACTACTCCTGTTGATATTTTTAGCAGCTTCTTAAGTATGCAAGAAGTTACATGGTGCTATAGACATTATTTGCTCAAACTGAGAATGCTGTTACTATATCACTCTCATATGAAATATGAACTATCCATAGAAATGAGGAATTAAACTGAAAGTCAATGAGCACTCCAGATTCTGTACTAATGCTATTTGTCATAAGCATTCTGGGTGCAAACACTTTGCTGTGTAAAGCATACAAAAATATTCTCCAACCCACAGTCATTTGTCTTACCTTTTCCACTTGCATTCATTTATTGTATAAAAATTTATCCTTTCTTGGTCTAAAATAGTTACAGCAGAGATTAATTACTTCAATGTAAAACCTAAGCTTTGCTATTTTAAGTGTGTAAATATTGCAGTATTTCAGTCAAAACAAGTATTGTTATTCTAAAATATGTTCAGGATCTTGGAAAAAAAATGTTTACATTATCTAGTTTCATGGTCAGTAATTCCCAAATTTCAGAGTGTTTTGCGATGTCTGCAGCACGAGTGTGTTGATCGCCGGTTATCATAATTTCTTGAAGACTCTTAGAACACTTCAGTTAATGACACAAACAACAGAATAATTTTAGTTAAAAACCCTAGTGTCATAATATTTAACTTGATTCAGAAACCATGCTGATATTTCTTATATTGCAAGTGGTTGGCCACAGTAATTCTACTTCTAAAGGAGTATTTGTGGAGCCCTCTTTCATTTAATATGAATCATACTAGTGCTGAATAAGTAGAGCTTGCCTTTTTAAGATGAAAATGGCCTCAACAAATTTTTTTTTGTATTTAAATTAGGATATCCTAATAACGTGGTAGGATATTGCTAGATATTGCTACTTTTGCTTATTATGTTAGTGATCTTAAAATGAGACTGGTAACTGCGAACACCTACGTACTAACTCTGCCTTTGAAATCAAACATCTTTGGGGATATAGGCAAATCTCCAAATCTCTCCTCCTCTATTTCCCTTCTTCAAAAATAGTGATTGTTAGTAAGCCTTGTTTATTAGTATTGTGTACTATATGTATCCAAAACGGGAGCACAGCAGCAGCGTGTGCCTGCAGTAATTAATGTGCCTGGACACAGTAAGGAATTGCCTGCAATGCTGAATTGGACCTTGCAAAGCCATTTTGCTCACAGAGGGTGCATGTGATCTGAGGACACAACAGATTCAGCGCCAGGGTGAAGCAGACTGAAGCCAAGGGGCACTGGCTCTTCCAAAGATCTTCAGCAGAACCAAGTAATCTACGTAACAGGAGTCTTTTGTGTAGATGGTACTTGAAAAATCACAGCTTGACTGACTGGCGTGACCTTTCTATTCTATTAATGAAAGAAGTAGCAATTCAGAACTCTAAAGGATGCCTTACAGCCTATGCCATGCTGCAGGACTCTGGGGCAGATGGTTTTTGTGGCCGCTTGGGCACAAGCCTGTGCAGTTGTGCACAAAGGCAAAAGTCCATTTGCGCAGACAGTGACCCGGGCAGGGAAGGGACATGCTTCTTTGCAAGGTGGGTATATGGTCTGACCTCATATGGCAGTTTCTGCATCCATGTGGAAGACTGTGCCCTGTGAATAATGGGTAGGACTGGTGTCTTATTGTCTGGGTGACTTGGCATCCCTGGAGAAGGTGACTGGACTTTTTCCTTGTTGAGGTTATTTCTTCAGCTCACAAGCATCAAATGACATACTGGCAGTTTATGTCTAAATACAGACTATTTTGCAAGGTTGTCATATGTGTGATGTAGTTCTGTGGGGTCTGTGGAGAGCAATCCGAGACACAGGGAGGTGTTAAGAAGGGATGAGAGCAAGAAAGACTGTGTTGGGGATGAGGATGAAAGGAAAGCAGGCCAGCAGGGTGCCAGGTTCTGGGTCTTCTGTAGCACCTTGGACTCTGCTGCTTTTGGACTTCATGTGTTGGGCAGAGCAAGGAGCAAGGCAGGAGTTCGGCGTGTGCAGTGGGAGGAGAGATGATCGAGCCAGTATTAGAAGAAATACAATTTATAAACTAGGTAAACCCAGAATCTAGATCCTTGATGGAAAAGGTCAGCTGTAGGAAATTATTCTGTGTAACGTGATCACAGAAGCTGGTTGAGGATGGAGAAAATGCTGCCTAAACATCTACTGCAGCCATTTAGGATGCTGCTGCAGTACTAACTCAGGGAGTACACCAGAGGGCTTTCCTGCGGTCAGACTGTGGGAATCAGAGCCCTTTCAGGACCTGGCACAGAGTTCCACCCACAACTGCTGTGTTTTTCATCACTCTGAAGAGGCAGCATCAGTGGCAGCAAACATGCAGATGTTGTGGCGATGCTGCATTCTGTGGGTAGGCTCGACACTCTTGCTCTGAAACCAGCAGCCCGGGGTTTGCTCCCAATGCCAAAACAGGTTGCAATTAAGACTTTTGTTCATTATGTAAGAAATGATTTTTGGCCAGGTGCCTGTTCCTGAAACTTGTGTATCCGTGTGAAGAGGGGAAGTGGCCTGCAGGAAATGTCTGGGACACGGTGTCTGTAGTGAACAAGACAAGGGGAAATACACAGGTCTTGAGTTTTTGCTGTCCTGTAGCTCTGAACAAGGTAGTTGGACAGAGCTCCCAGGGGCTGCCCTGTCCTGATGAATTTAGACAAAAATCAGTGTAAGGTGCTAATTCTGGTGTGTATTGACCAGAAGCAGCAACCGGCACACAGAGGAAGCATGCACGGTGGGACCATTATGCAGCCGGTCATGGGGAGGTAAAGTACTTCTATTTCTACTTGACAATAAGAAGTGTGTGTCATTAATCAAGGTAGTGTAAAAGATTCCTCTCAGCACTGGCCATTACAGTTCCAACTTTGTTATTGTTGCTATAAAAGTATATATATTGAAGCCACCTGTGTGAAGCTGCCCACTTTCCTCCTCCTTCTGAGTCTGCAGAGGGGAAGAGGAGAGCTTGGAGTGTTGCTACCTTACAGCAAGGCCCATAGTGCCCGTTTTGCAGGTAGGTGTGCTCTGATTTCAGTCCTACCAGGCATACACTTGCTATCCATTTCTTCTCTTAGTGTCCAACAAGCACCATTTCATGGACAGCAACTTGCTCTACCAGTGCAGAATGAACTTTCGCCGGCGGCGACGATTAATGGAGCTCCTCACTGAGAAATCCCGCTTGATGCCTGAAAGCCATGACAGCCCATTTTGCCTGCGCAAACAGAACCATGACAACAGAAAACACACCAGTTTTCTCTCAGGTGACTCATCAACTATACTGTTGTATGTACAGCGACTCCATGGAATGTTGAAAAATCCTGTGTGGATGAGGGGTGTCAGTGTCAAAAAAGGTGCAGGACTGCTATTATGTGTCCCTGTTCATAGAGATTGTCCATTCATTCAATTTATCAACTCTTTAGATTCCTGGGGTATAACTTTATCAATTAAGATTTCAGATGCTGATCAAAATTTGGTGTCCATGAACATACCAAACTGGTCAAAATGCCCCAAGCCCAAAGTAGTGTCATACATTCTATGTGGAGTTTTCAAGAAGAGTTAAAGTGAGGGGAAGGGGCCCTGCAGCATTCATGTACAGCAATATCTAGTAAGAACTGAAAGAAGTAAAAGAAAAACTGGAAAAACTTAGTTCCCTACTTTGCAATGCCACTTAGAAGACACTACAATGCAAGCAGTTCAGCCATCCTGTTGGCTACAGCATTACACTCAAGCAATGACTCTTTTAAATCTGTATGACATGCTTGCCCCTTCCCAGTGCTGTCGGTGAAAGCATGGCTTGTTGCTGTTTTTTCAAAGAAACCAGGGAAAGGGTTCAATGTCTGATAGCAGTTTTCTCTCTGTTTGTAGTGAGTCCGACCAAGGAGATAAAGATCGTGTCGGCAGTGCGGAGGAGCAGCATGAGTAGCTGTGGCAGCAGTGGGTACTTCAGCAGCAGCCCAACACTCAGCAGCAGTCCCCCAGTGCTCTGCAACCCCAAATCTGGTGAGCGCCAGGAGTCCTTACAGTGTACAGGGTGCAGAATCTGCTTCAGGAGAAGGCGATGTGAAGACTGCCTAGCATCATGTCTAAGCTTATGTTTTCAAGAATACATTAAAAGTTCACAGTGTCACAGGTTTTGTAGGCCAGAGGGGACCATTGTCATCTAGCCTGAAGTCCTGCTGAACGCAAGCCAGATGTCTTACTCCAGTAATCTCTGTGTCATAATTGTGGTTTGAACTGCAATTTATCTCTTAGGAGGACATGCAGTCAGAGGCCTAGATTTGCCTCTTCATTGCCAAGCTCTGAACCGGTTCAAATCTCCTCCTAGAGACATTCCTTTGGTGCAAGTCAGAGGAGAGTTTAACTATCCAGTGACTGCTTGAGCTGCTCTGAAATAACACCACTCAGAAAACAGCAGCCTCTAAAGAAAGAAAAGAGGCAGCATTATTTCAGCCTGTCAGGGAGCATTTCAACATTTCTGTTTGTTTGAATCTTACACTGGTCTGTTTTGGAAGGTAAAGGTAGTGCTGAAGCTTATTTTCCTTTTGAAAGGATTTCCTATCCCATGCCGGAAGGTTAAACACACCCATTCTTCCACAATTCACTTAAAGTTGTTTCTTACCGTACATCTGGGAAGAGGAAAACAGACCAAGATATTGTTTCAGCCTCTCTGTTTCCCTCAAAAACAGCCCCAAGTTTCAAAGCAGGGACGCTGCTGCCCTTTGAGCTCCTTATTATTTCAAATTTACCATGTCTCTGCTGCTGCCGTGGAGAGTACTGTGCAATGGGGTAAGGCTTCAGTGGATATGTGTAATCTTTGCTTTTAGAGGGATGCTGGCGTTTGAAGTGATTACTAGAGAGTGCCTCAAGCACTAGATGAATGCTGTTCAAAACATTGACCATTTACTCCAGAGAGGAGTGAACTAAAGTGTATTTCATTCCTGCTGTGCAGAGTGGCCATCAGAAAAAGAAGTGTAGTTGTGGGGATATTTTCCTTCTCTCTCCTTTTAGCACATTTCCTCCCCTCTCCTTAGCCTCTACTGGGAATTCAGTATGAGGCTCTGAATTAAAATAATTGGAAGGACTCAGTAGGAGAGTATGCTCAGAAGCCATAACCCCCTACAGCAGACCTGCTCTCAAGCCTGGAAATGCTGTCAGTGCTCGTGGTCACTGCATCCTTGGAGTGTGTTGCTGGTGGGCGTTCAGCACCACCTTCCAGTGTGCCTACCCCTGCATGCAAGGGGCTTGCCCCTGTGTGAAGAGTGCCACAGTATGATGTTTTGGCAGAATATCTCTCAGGTCTACTTCCCCAGAAATGCTCTGGTAGGTTTTGTGCGGGCAGCTCTTTGTTCCTAGTACATTAATTACATCCCGGACAATTTTCTGGGACAGATAAAACAGCATTCGTGCACTGTCCCTAAATGTGTGTGTTATCTGAAGTATGCCAACTATTCTGTTCATTTATGGTTCTGATTTTATATGAAGAAGTGTCAACCCATGAGTAGTGAGAACAAGTTTATTTTAATGCAGCTGATTACACAACACTGAAAGAAAAAGGATAGGCTGATGTTGCCCTTGCATAAATTCTTTATTTTTTAAAAGAAATTTTCCCTTAGGACTAATTTTCAAACTCTGAATAGCTTTAACAGACTCATATTTGAAAGAAGACAGTGATGGGTTTTTAAACAGACTGATCCTTAAGAATTATACAATTACTGGCAGTGTAGGGTTATTTCTCCCATAGTGCAAGTACAAATCCACACGTCAGCTCTCATAGGTTAACATAAGGCTGTCAGATGTAAATGTTATGAGGAATTCTTAATCCTCTGCTGGACGATAAAGAGGTTTTGTTCACAAATCATTTCCTGCTATCCAGACCCAGAACGTGTCTCTGACCTATGTGCTAATAAACACAAAGCAGAGGTATATTTATTGTCAGATGGGTTCTCTTGCAGGCGAACACTTCAAAAACGCCCAGGTCGTGACTTGACCAATCATGTAGAAAAACAATCATCAAACAAAAAAATAATTCTGGAGGTATAATGAAGGGAGGCACATAGGGGAGCCTTGCATGGATAATTAACCTGATTCTGACTCGTCAAATAAGCACGATCATTCAGGTTTTTTATGTTGACCAGACGTGCCCTGCAAAGTGTAACACTGTCTAAAAGACAGTTTGTCAAAATCCATGGGAAAAAAAAAATAAATAAAAAAGGTATTGGTTTGTATGCTAGAATTCTCCCTGCTCCCATGAATGCCATTAAGAAACTCAAGAATGCTTTCAAATACCATCTGTGGGAAATTTTGTCTCCCACCTGTGACTGGAAAGACAGACATCATCAAAATTATTTATCACTAAAACAGCCATTATTTTAAGGGTGAAGCAGACCAATAGGATGAACAATATATGTCTTTAGGTTGCCCTCTGTCTTGTGAAGCATTTATACGCAGATAAAAAATGGTGTTGATTTGATTTACCAGAACTTTAAATTTACTTTGTTCGGAGGAAAATTACCCCATCACATAGCAAGGCAGTGGGGACTCACCTGCAGAAACTTACTGGTTTTTTTTTTTTCTCCTGTAAAATCCCAGCTGGCTATAGGTTACCTAGTCTGTCCCTGGACAAGATGGAGTTATAGGTCTGTGCCCACAGCTGCAGAAATCCCTTGAGATAATTCCACACACAACCAGGATTTTCTTGTTACTTAATTCTGTGATTCAAACCCAACTCAGACGAAATAGCAAAGAGCACCCAAGAACCAACAAGCACACAGCAAGCCAGGAAGAAAAACTGCTCAATGCCAGGAAGGTTGGTCACTTTTTTCAACACTGGACACAGAAACAGCCACTTTTGATGTGTTTTTTTTATAGTGGTTAGGGGATTTTGGTTGCAGACAACAAAGTCTGTTGCTAAATGCCCCAAAGATTTCAAAATTTATATTCTTTCTGCAGGCTTTTCCTTGGCTCTCTTACTACTTTCAAGCAAGTCTGCAAGAACTGAAAGCTTGTATGGAAAGTGGGACCAAAAAGATGTGTATCCCAACACTCTATCATATTTATTAGGAGAAACTCCAGAGGAATGTTTGTATTGAATATTCATTTCTGTCCCCCCACAGTATTAAAGAGACCTGTGACTGCTGATGAGCTCTTAATGCCTGGAGCCCCATATGTAAGAAAAACTTTCACGGTATGTCTCCAGTATTTTTCTTTATTTTCTTCATGTTGTATGCATAAGGCAATTCAAACAGACATTTTTCTGATGGGATAATTAGAGCTTATTTGCATTTGCTGAGGTTTGTACTTTAAAATCCCAAATTCTGTTATCAGTACTTCCACACATTTCAGGCCTGATTCTGCACTTGTTTATCCTGTCTTTATGCCAGTGCAGTACTGCTGACTCAAAAGGAGTGTAAAATTACGTAAAACCAATAACATTTGTATTATACAAACTCATCTAGACTTTGTGCCCCTGGTAATGCTTGCTCTGCACCTACCCAAAATGAAGTTTTCTGCCAGAGTCTTTCTACATGAAGTGACAGAACTTGGACTCATATTAGACACTATTAGAGTATTTGTGTAAAGGTATTTTTGAACCTGGTCATTGGAAGCATTGTTTTTTACAGCTTCCTAGTTTAACAAAAGAAATTCGTTAAAAGCAAGTGGAATAATTTGGGTAGAGCCTTTCCCATGAGTGACATAGCAGCCTGTAGACAATGTCCTCTACTGTGTGTTGGAAGTATAGAGATGTTGAAATTATATCCTGGACTGTTCAGATGTTGCCCCCTTGAATTTCATGGAGCCACCTGAAGATGATCATGTCCTTCTTTTCTCCTTCCAGATCGTTGGTGATGCGGTGGGCTGGGGCTTTGTGGTGCGGGGCAGCAAACCCTGCCACATCCAGGCTGTGGACCCCAGCGGGCCAGCAGCGGCGGCTGGGATGAAGGTGGGTTTCCAAAATGGAATGATTTCCCAAGGGAATTTGTGCTGCTCAGTGAAGGTCTGGGCTGCCGGTACTTGGGGAGTGAGAGGTGCTTTTGTTTCCAGTGTTGAGCACCTTTGTCTCAGTTTCAGGCATTCGTGCACAGTGAGTTCTGCATTTCAACCCACTCCTGTTTCTTTTCTTCTGTCCTTGAGATTCTTTAAGTCCCTTTTTCACATGAAACTTGTTTCTCCTTTCCAAGTTTCTTTCTTGACCCTTTCCCTTTTTGTGGTAGGGTTTTTTCAGTTGTTTGGCTGGTTTTGGTGGTGGTGGTGTTTTGGGTTTTTTTGTTGATTTTTCAAAAATTTTATTTTCATGGTTTTTTTCAACTTTGCACAATTTTAAGTTTCATTTTTATTTTGCAATTTATGTTTTTGTTGATATGCAGCTAGTGGACTTTGCCTGTATATGAGGAGGCGAAGTCAGACATACATAGTGAAAGTGAAGTTAGCAGAGCCCATTGTTCGCTGTAAAGCAGTTAAGATTCAAGAAAATTTGGGAAGAAGAAGGCACAATATTTTCACATTTCAATAAGAGTTCAAATAGTTTCGAACATGATTGAAAAATCAATAAATACACATTCCGTGTGAAGGCTTTTGCACTGCTAATGCAGAGCCTGTTGACTTATCTTCAAGTTTGGATCACATCCTGTATTTATCTGTGAGTTAACGTCTGCCCTGTACAATGGGAAGAATAAAAGCAAAGCATTACGTCAAGTACAGGTAGAAACAAGGAAGGGAAACTAGCTGCTAGCTGCTACACCTGCTCCACTGTCCAGGATGGGCCAGACAGAAAGACCAAGTTATCAGTTTATGTCATGTTTTATTGCATGGCAACAACACAGATGAAGGTTTCAGGTGTATTCCACATGCACCCCAGTTTACCACAAATTTTGTCCAGCCTCCTAATTCATATCCCTTTCCCATCACACTCACCCCAGCTGCCTCTCACCGAGCTGGAGGCAACACGTGCTGCCACGACAGGGATGTGCATCCTGCCCACTGCACAGTGCCAGACCTGCCGTGGCACCCTCCTTAGCAAGTGCACTACTGGAGTTTCTCCTCTCTGGCTGCTGCTTTATGTTTAATGAAACTTGCAAGAACATACTGTCTTTGAAACATTTACTTTTTTTGAGTATGGGCAGGCAGAACCTCTGGGACAGGAAATGGCAGCTGCCGAGCCTGTTGGTGCATGCAGCACCCAAACACATCCTGCTGGCACACAGCTTGAATACTGGGGGAGCAGGGATTTTTTGATATGTTTTATTCAATGCCTAAATATAATATATAAGTAAATTTTTTATATGAAGAGTATAATTTTCAAATAGTAATCCTGCCTTAAATTTAAAGGACCTAAATCTAAAAATAATTAATTTATTCATGTGTATGCTCTAGATCCTGAACTTGGGAGTTTTGTATTTTACAGCATCTTTTTGTTCTTTGAATATAGCAGCAAGCAGTAAAGTAGGGTTATTCTGAAACCTGACTTGTAAAAACAACGCTGTGGTGTCATGTGTGTAATCCGATGGGGTTACAGAGGTCTGCCTGAACCATTCAAGACAAAAGACTGTAAAATAGTCTGCTGTTCTGAGGGGAGCAAACAGTATTGTAAAACTGGGATATATTACCTTGAATTCACACAAAAGACAGATCTGATTGTTTCTAAAGCTTTATTTTATCTTTATATAAAATCACTTTTCAGAGCAGAACTGTACATAAAAATTTATGGCCATATGTTAGATGAGCTCCTGTTTAGATGCCAGAATTGGTGCCCCATTTTTGGAAATTCTGAATACCTTTAGCCTAGTGAAAAAACGATGTTTTTCTTTGAAAATAAGGGCTTTTGTTGAGATGTTCCCATGGCAATAAGTATGTAAATCATAGTTCAGTATTTGAAATTTTAAAAAATCTATGTCACTTAATCCATCTGTTTACAGAGCTCCTCAATCTGGCAAATGTAAAGGAATCGAATGACAGGCTTTAGATGACAGGTCCTTGAAATTAAACCTTCCCCTGAGTGGAAGCTGCAGGAAGGGCACTTTGAAAATAGGCTGCTGGGCACAGTAACTTCTGGTGGGCTGGTGCAAGCGGCTTTTGTCTGCAGAAAGAGTGCTACACCAAAGAAGCGCTAACAAGAAAAGTTGGCTATGATGAAAAGGGCAAGAATTTGAAGAAGAGCCAAGACTTGGCGTTGCAGTTTGTAGAAAAGTTCTTGGCAGTAGCAGCAGGGATTTTCCTCCTAAGGAGATGCATCCATTGTAGTTGTTTTTGGAAGTGTCTTTATTTGTAAAGCTTGTCATTTTGCACTTACCTCTTTTGGAGAGCACCGTTTTCCTGTCTTTGCATTATGCTGGACATTATGCTGCCTGAAATCTCATTGTAGGACCTCAGTTTGTACACTCAAAATTCTACCATGCATCGCGGAAATCAGTAAACATTACAGGCTCAACCTACCTGCTGGACTTTGTGGTGGCTTGCTTTTAGTTTGACCTTGGCTGCGTTCCTGGCCCTCTCCAAAGCACTGTGAATTGGGAGTCTGAGCAGAAAGCTCACGGAGCTTGGGCCGGAGCTCTGCCCACGCGCGGCGGCTGCGCGGTGGGCACGGTGCTGGGCGGCTCCGGGTCACGGGGCTCTGTCACACACAGGCACCTCGGCGTGACAGCACTGGCCATCCCCTTACATGTGACATGCTCTTCTGGGGGAATTTCCAGACAATTTGTTTCTGAGAAAATCCATGCTGGCGTGGTCTGCTGAAGATGTGTGGGAGGGTGTTAGATTTTTTTGGCTTTAGGTCTTGATACCTCTTCTGGAGCTGATAAATAGGATTGCCATTTACAGTCTGGGGTTTCAGATGTGAAGCTGAGCAAATAATAAATAACTTGTCAATTAGCTTTATTAAAGTGTTTTTGGCCTTGTTTGTCGAGGTGTTGAAGCCTGTGACAGCGCTGTGGTTGCTGTAAGCACATTAACAAATGGGAGCTGAAAGCGACGTGGGGCTATGAAAGGAGTCAGTGTTGCAATGGTACTTCTAAGTCATGGGCAGCCCTGTTTAGCTGTCTGCTGTCCTGAGCAGTGGCAGACAGGAACAGCAGGATTTTGAGGTTCCCAGGTTGCTTTAATATTCAGGTTTGACTGACTGCAAGTTCTGGTTTTCTGCAGATGACACTGCTAAATATTGCCAGTTGTTGTCACGAAAACTCTTTCTCCCTTTTTTCAGCGTTTATTCTGTAAGTTCATTTCTATTTTTAAGGTGCAAGTATTCTTTGAAAAGTTACACAATTTGACTTCAAACTAGAGACTTAAATTATGCATCACGTGTTGTTATTTACTATGACATCACTCTGATGGAATGTGACGAAACGAGCAGACCTAGCTTGGTGTGAGGCTTGTGAGAGACACGGATTAATTGCTCATTTTGCTGCTTCTCTGTTCTTCCCATTGGCTGGAGAAATCAGTACCCAACTCAAACTTTTGAGGAATGCTAGAGAACATCGGATTCCTTATACTGATTTTGAGCAAGTTAGTATGTATAGCTGTTAGACCTAAGGTCCTTGCATCATATAAATGGCCAGTGGCCAGCCAAACTTTTCTAGCCTGTTCTATTTCTTTTTAATTTCAGTCAGCACCAGGGAGTTTAAAGAACCATATATGGTCATTTGTACCAATCCCTTTTGTTTAGAGCTCTGCTTGGGGACTGTGGTATGCAGCGAGGACCTTATCAGCATGGTTCTGCTCTCCTGATCTTTAAAAGCTGGCTAAGGGAGGAGACCAGCTTCATAAATTTTCTACCTGTGCCGTTGTCATCTGCATTCACAAATGATTATTTCAGATCCAGTTTCTCAAGTGATTTCACTAGCAGAATAAGAGCCAAATCTCAAGTATAATTGAGTTGCCACTGTCTCAAGGAGCTGCTTGATGTCAGTTCATCAAGATCTTCAATCCCAGTCTCCCTGCAATCCAAGGAACATAGGTGTCATCTGATTAGTCCAAAAAGTACAAGTACTGACAAAATAACAAAATATTACAGGCTTGTAACCTAAAAGACTAAAAGGTATGTGATGTGTCAAGTGGGAGGAAAAACAACCCAAAACCATGTGGTGTCAGAAGAATCGCTAATGTTTTAGATTCCTTGGAAGAAATTTGAACTGTGAGATTCTCATGACGTTGAACATATTCCATGCTGCAGAGAAGCACAAAACCCATTCCATGGTTCTTGCCAGTCTGACCTCAAAAACAGTGATTGCTTAGCTTTTTGACAAGCCAGACAAACGAGTCTAAAAAGTCTTCTGGAAAAAAAATATTACCCCAGGAAAAAATATCTCATTTATGGCTATGGCAAATTTTCTGTGTTTTACATGATAATGGGAAAAGTAGAGAAGTATGGATATTGTAAGTGAGAAACTTCCTTTTAACTCCTAAAAGCAGACTAGTGGGAGCTTGAAGTCTGGGATTAATAGTGTATAAATAGGGCACAATGTACATGCCTCCATTTAGTCCTCTCCATGAAGCTTAGGAAAGGGAAGATACCTCAGTGTTTGGTGCTGGGCCTTTAACCCTTTAAAGCACTGGGGAGGTGCTTCAGTGCTAATTGAAGGTATCTGAAGGGTACTTTGACTTTTTCATGGGATTGAGCTTTAAATGAGAAGATGAAGTAAGTTGGGATAAATATTTATACTCTGCACTAGCATATGGTGTTGTTGAAGCAGATGCAGTTCAGTCTTAGAATTCTTATACCAACATGTTACTGATTGTAGAAAAGCATAAATTACACGAGTTGCCATCTGTTTTCAGTTACAGCATGAAAACACTGAGGCAGGTTGGGGTTTTCCTTTAGCTGTGTTATCAGCTTGCTGCCGAATTTGATAATTACATTAGAGTGAATTCAGAAGGAATGTATTTGGTAATGTGAACACTCAAAAAAAGTTGCTGACAAACTGCTTTCATACCTTGTCCATAAATAGAGAAGCAGCAGAGCTAAATGTGCACAGCACTGTGTGCAATGAATGCCACTACTGTAAGGCTTGAATAAAAATGTATATGTAAGTTTCAAACATGTCTCTGTAACTGACTGCCTCATTTTCTGATAGTATTTAATTATAAACTGTAACATAAAGGTCCATTCTCCTCCATAGAAACATGGAAGCTGTATTCAAGCATCTGTGACTTTAAAAAAAAAATCTAATTTTAAGCCATCAGGTTTGGTATTTTACCATAAAATCAACTCTGATTTTTCAAAACGAAAGAGAATTTGTAAAAGTTTTAACTCTGTCTTTCACTTCATGCAGCAATAACCAGGACCTCAGATTTTATGTGCTGCTATCCATCACAGAGATTGGAGAGAGTGAGCTGAGTAGGGTAGCTATTAGCCTTGAACAACATTTAAGTCATTCTCAAGAAGAGTGGTTGTCACATTAGGATATGCCAAGAGCATAGTAACAACACAACGGTGAACAGTTTGGATAATTTTTTAATTATTATTATTTAATCGGTCTCATAGAAATTTTTCAAAAAGATTCTAAAGAAAAATTTAGTAAGGCTTTGTTAATCAGTAGGATAATGATTCAACAGAAGTTGGAAGAGATTGGATATTTACAAATGTGAAAACACTCAGCTCTGCCATCAACATGAAAAACGGATTAGTGGTTGATTGCCCTTGCCAACTGGTCACCAGCATGTATAGCAGTCACTGTGCTTTCCCAGTCAGGGATTGAATCAGTGCCTGGGTGTCCCTGCTCTGTGTCTGCCCTCTCTTTTTGGTCTGTGGTTGTCATTTACTCAAGAAGTTTGCTGGTGAGCTGTGGTGATGCCTCTGTAACTGTCCCAAAGTTTCCATTTCCAGCGTGTGTGTTTAATGAAACTCAGTGAGTAGTTCCCACATTTTTAGGGTAAATCTTGTTTCCACTTTTAAATAGGTCAGGCCTACCCTAAAACCATGTTATTCTAACTATACTAGGATTAGTGCCATCAAAATTATCACAGTAACATGGCTCTATGAGTCCTGGGCCGAAAACTGCACTGCACCCATCTCCTCTTGTCTGGGAGTTTTGTGAATTCAGCCCTCTCATCAAACACGAACCTTCTCTAACTGAAGGAAAATGTGGTTTCGAGAGGTGCATTGTGTGTCACTGCCAGAACTTTGTGTAGTTGCTAAAGGAGAAAAGGTTTGGAAAATCTCTGATTTTATTGTAGACTACTACAAGTGCAACAACAGAATCCTTATGTCTTTGATCATCCTTTGCATTAGCACAGTGTCTTTAGGTTGACTGAAATCATTAAATGTTTTCTCAGCAGTCCTACTTTCTCCTCAGCATTGGGAATCCCAGTGCAGGACTGGATGTATCTCTTCTGACCCTTCACTCCGCCAACTGCTCAGTCCATTTTATTCCTCTTCTGTGGCGGAAGCCTTATCATTGTTGGACCTCTGTGTGTCAGGAGGCCCTTTTAGAGACACTGTACTGCTGGGCTGCTGGTGAACCTACCCCATGGTGACCACATAGAAGTCAGAATTTGGATTTGGATTCTCCTCTTTACCCTGTCACAACCCCTCTATGCAATGCTGACAGTTTCCCACCAGAATACATAAGCATTCTTGTAAAGCAGTTTGGGATTAAAGAGATGGAAAATGCCAGCAAATCTGACTTATTATCAAACATAATCAAAACATTTGATGAGTAGATCTGTTTTGGTACCTGTACAAATGAAAAAAACCTTTAGGTTTGCTAATATTTTTTTTATTCCTTGTGTGACTGTGGTTCACAGCAAAAGGTCCAGGTTTTCCAGTCTCAGCAGAGCACCTGAAGACTGGACCCACTGACTCCCATGCAGCAATCTTACACCTGCGGAGGCTCCACTGAGCTTCAAACTCCAGTTTGTACAACTGTCCTCCTTCTAAGCCATCCTCCTCCTTCTCCTGGAACTTGTTTTTGTATCGACTCCACATACTTTTTTTGTGACACTGCCACTCCTGCCCAGGTTGTAACTGTTCTGTTGACAGAGACTTTCTGTTTCCAATGCTGCTATATTCCAGTCTCTGCTGATCTTTACCAAAATTCTCCTTTGTTTTCCTCCATTTTCCACTAATAAATCATTAGACTCTTAAGTGTGACATTTTAGATCTTTAAGAGCCCCTGTCATCTTCTGACTTGTCAGAATTTCATCCTACATTCCCACTTTTTTTCGGTGGATCTCCATTTCTTCTGCTTGTTTCCTTGGTTTGTCTTGTTTCTTTCCGCACAGAGTTTTGTAAGTTTTAGTTTGTTTTGAAGACGTCTCTTCAGAGGCTGCAGAACTTCTGTTGTAGTTGTTTTTTTTGGAAGGTTAAGTGAACGCCACCCTTGTGCAGGTGCCTTGGAGTGCACAGTCACCACCAAGTAGATGGGGTCTGGGACAGCACTTGCTTTAGTGGACCATCAGCTTCTGTTCTTCTGAGCCAGTGGACATAAAACTGACTAAAAGAATCAGCCAGCTTTATACGGGACTAGGGCTCAGGTGCTTGCTGTGACTATCTGGGACTGTTCTATGACAAAGAAATCAAACCTTGGCATGTGAAAAGTCACCTGCTGAGGTATAAGGGGGAAGGCCCCCTGCCGTGCAGTCGGGCAGCACAGTACACCAATGTCACGCCAGCAGGATGCAAACTGCAAACTGCACACACAAAAGAAAACAGAGAAAAGCTCTTTTTATGATTGTCAGTCCTGTTTTTGAATAACAGGATCTATGTTATTCACTACAGAGAAAGGAATGAAGGCAGCAGGGTTTCCTAGGTGAAATATGAGACGAGTTCAACTTTTTGTCTGAATTTCACCTTTAACAGTGACGTTTATTTTTTTTTCACCCATAAACTTACAGAACACAGGTTTAGTGAGGTTTTACTTGCTTATCCCAGACTCAAATTTTGGCCTGCAGAGCAGTATTAGGTTTCCAATGACTCTGTGTGATTTTTCCCAAAGACTCCTTTAACAGAGAGAGTTTTACTGGGCAGTAAAATGACTTTTTTTTCTTTGCAACAACTGAAACAGTATGTGAATACAGAAAGTTTCATAATATTTCAGAGCTCTTTTTTCTGCTTTCACAGAAGTGTAGTTGACATTAGAATTGAACTTGTTTGTAGGCCAGTCACCTAAAATGCTGTTGGGCAACAAGTGACCCACTATACTGGTGTCTGTATATTGGCTCCTTCTCATCAGTAGCAAATACAAATACCAAAAAAAAAAAAAAGATTGCAGGTTCATAATTGCAGATCAGTGGATTTTTTTAAATTTAGTCATATTATTTTAATAAATGGTAGTTTTTAAAATTCTTTTCAAGTGAGTGGTGTTTTATGACAGGATAACCCAGATATCTGAACACCCTGCCTTTATGAAAGTGCTTTCTTGATTGTTTCTGGAGTCTTACAGCTGTAGCCATTCAGAAGGAGAGACAGCAGCACTGGTTTCAGCTGCACTGTAAAACAGGGCTGTGCTTGTGTTTTGATACAACTTCCAAATTCCAATGTGGTCTATAGCCCATTGAATGGTGCCTGCCAGAACAGCTGGGTTTTTACCCATGCTCAAGCTGTTGGAGGCTATTGCAGGTCACTCTCAGGTATTCCAGGCTCTCTAGAGAGTACTGTCATCTGAAAAACACCTGCTGAAATCTTAAAAAGTTTATCTTAAATGTCTATAAAAAAGGCATAAAATTAGAGGCCGGTACAGCAAAGTGCTAGCATTTTTAACTGCTTTTGCTCTCAACTGAGGATGAAAAGCATTTTGTATTATTAGGTTTAGTTGCAATATCCATTTCCCCTGAAGCCTTGAAGTGTTTCTCAGGTGCTGTTGGGTTTACAGGATCATGGCTATCTCAGCTCTCTGCCCCAGGCACTTCAAGGATGCTGCTGCTCCCCGGCTGCTGCTTCTCTACAACCCTTTCCCTGCGCTTCTCTCTCTTTTCTTTTTGCTGCTCAAGACACAGAGTGGCTTCCTTTCATGATATAAGCAAGTGATTTGGGAAACATGTTGCATTAAAGCCAAGGCTCTGTTTAGCTAGCCAAACACATGGAAAAACAATTGCACTTTTGTCTGTACAAACAGAGGGCAGCTGTTTGTCTCAAATGGCGCAGACCATTCCTGCTCATGACAGGCTGGATACTGGAGGGTGCTGAGGGTGCCCTGCATGAGTCTGTCTGCTCTTGTAATTCCCTTGTTGGGCTGTCTTAGGGACTGTTTTTAACCAATATCGGCCTTGAAGGAACTACATTTTGTTAGTTTAGCATAATTATATTTGACTATGTAAGTAAATCGATACATAGTTTTTAAGTTCTTTATTCATTATGTGTGTTTTTATTTTAGCAATTCTACTTTAGTTAAAGAAATACCAGAAGAAAAAAAAAAGACACCAAAGGGTCAACCCAAGCATAAAAAGATTTGTAAGCTTAGACTCTATGTTCCTCTGACACTGATGCAGTATTTTACCCAGAGCAATCTTTAGCCATTCGAGTTATTTAACATTTTCAGAGCTGTTCTGTGGCAGATATCAAATTGCAGTGCACAATAAAAATGCTTATAAAGTTAGACATGCAGTCACTGGTTTGCTTTCCTGATGTGGCCCAGCCTAGCTCAGCTTTACCTGTGGGTATTTCTCGCTGGGACTCACATTAAGGCAGTGATTTTACACACCAATTCCCAATTAGGGCCATGGGAAGCAATGACCTATATTTCCCCATTCCATATTTATGGAAGGTTTGCATTTCAGAGTATTAGGTCCTTATGTTATTATTCTCCGGATATCTACAGATAGCATTAGTTTACCTTCATGAGTAATTCCTGGTTGCTGTGTCAGTGTTTGTCTGCCTGCTCAGTTGATCTGTTAGGGAAACGCTGCTGCTTGCAGAGCTGAGACTTGTGTGCAGCCCAAAAGCCTCACGCTCCAAAACAAGAGTCGCTCTCATGGGCTTTTAGGTCGGCTCTTTTCCCCCTTTAATTTGTCAACTCTGTGGCTTTTGCACAGTAATGGTTTTATTCTCTTCCTGCTGAAAAAAAAGGGACTCAAATTCCCATTGATTCCCTTCAGTGGGAAAGGAGGGAGAGACTGTCTGAATCAATGATGAGGCCCTTGAGAACCTATGACTTTTTATATTATGTGACTTATTATGTTATAAAATGAATAGCAATTGATTAGATAAATTTATTAATTTCTTTAGATTATGTTGTTTATTTTCTGATTATTTTTTTCGGTTGTAGACCAATTTGCTTGGAATACTATAAAAAATACAGCCTTTTCTGAAAGCAAAAGAAGTATGTAATAAGTGTATGTAATGAAAATATGTAATGAGGCCTTACTCAGGCAAACCATCCATAGCAGACTGCAGTCACAGACCAAGATGGACACAAGAATTATGCACTTATTTTTGCAATTCTGTAAATGGAGTTGGTTTTCCCTACTGTGAGTTGAACTGTGCTCTGCTGGTACCCAGTTTCTAGCCCACTGATGGAACAGTGGGCCAGCTTCACACTGGTGTAAAGATTGAACAAGAAACTCACCCCTGGAGAGAGAAAATCCTGTGTTTATGCAAGACCTGGATACTTGCCTACTCCCACACCACCCACTCTACAGCCAATTACACTTTTGCTAGAGATATTTACAGAGCTGAACACACAGCTGCAATTTATTCTATTCCATCCACTTACCTTGGTTATGTAGGAAAGGCCATTGTATGATTTTTTAACCTTCTGGCGACATGCAGTAGGTTGTGAATTCTGAGGTTCCAGCTCTGCTTTACTAATCCTATCAAGATTGCATGAATTTTTTAAACACTCCCCCCCCCAAAGATAAAAATCTAACTGGAAACGTAGCTTTTAGGACCTCTGATTTTCATCTCTTTTTCTCATTCCAATGTGACAATGTAAAGCTTTGCACAGTGGGAGCAAATACTTAGTGCTGCCTGGGTTTGCTTTTGTGAAGAAGGTTAGTCTTGGGTCTTGGGCTCTTCTGTGGTGGCACATTCAGCATCTTGGTGGCCTGGGCAGTTTGCTGAGCATGGGGAATACTCCATCTTATGGCTATGGACAACCTATTAAATAGAAGATACCCTGTATCAGCATAAATACAGGTTGTGTGTGTAAGTATATAAAAGAAGAGGCTGAGTCTTGCACCCTCTTCTCCTCCACTGTGGTTCTTCTGCCTCAGATTTCTCTGCACTTCTTCCTGGTACCCTAACATCCATCTTGCCACTGATTTCAGTGGGACTTTATCTGAAAACTTAAGCTGCAGTTTACTGATCTAAGTCTAAGCTGCTGCCAGGAGGGTTGATCCTATCTTCACCTCCTTTTCATCTCCCTCTTTCCCTTTGGCTCCAACCAGATATGTATCTATTGCCTCCTTCCTCCATCCACTGTCAGGCACATCAAGGAACTTATTTTGCCTGGAGACAAGTGCTTTCATTTATTTATTTTTGCTGGCACAAGATGAAAAGGGAGCGGTGCCTGGCTTTGGTGAGCTGCTCCTGGAGCCAGCACAAAGGGACAGGAGCACCTCTTGGGACTGCAGGCACCAAGTCCTGCTATGAACCTTCCTCTGCTTTGAAAGAGCTTTGGTATCCAGATCCGCAGACTCCTTGGCAATTCAGGCTGAGCATATCCCTTTCTACTGGCAGAAGGGGTTGTGAGGTCCCAGATCAGATTACTGATCCAGCTTTTAATAAGCAAACCTTTTCTTTCCGTGTTTCTTTTAAAAGTAAAATTAGATTTTTACACCCTGAGGAGAGGGAAACCTCATTCTCTGATGTTGTCACTGAAGATTTTGTGTACAAATCCATGGTGTTGTATGTGAGGTAGAAGGTGATGATGTAGTAATTAGCTTGGAAGATTTATTGAAGGGATCTAACAACTGGCAGGGCAAACCTGCATCGTTACCCTTTGTAAATAGCTCCCTTTCTAAATGGTAACTGCAATAAAATGTACAAACAGCATAATTTTTTGTTCCTCTGTAACCAAATAAGAGCCTGAAATGGGAGTTTTTAGCTTCACTCATTTTTCAATTCTTTCATATCTAAATTAGATTAAAAAAATGACACCTTGATTTCCATCTGTTTGCTTGAGAGTGCAGTGGTGCTCGGGGGGCGGGAGTGGGAGCAGCAGTTCCCAGCATCTGCAGAGGAGCAAGGGGAGTGCAAGGAGGGAAGGATCCCATTGGAAGGATACCTCTTCCTTTGAAACATTGGAAGCTTGGATGTACCCTTCCTCGCTAAAAGCTGGAAAGCTGTGTTTCAGATCTCACATTCTTGTAGCCCCTAAGTCTTGTACAAATTTTGCTGAAATCTGTCAGCAGGACAAGAAAAGCCAAAGCAGATCCATTGCCTCTTTAAACAAGCTGTGGCAAAGGCTATGTTTGTTTGGGTTTTTCTGTGTTTATTATTGTTGTTTTTTGTTGTTGGGGTTTTTTTTGCTTTTTCCTCTTCAGGAGTTCAGTAATCTTCCCAGGTGAGAGCTGCGGCCATACCAACCAGTAAATTTTCTGTTTTAGAACTGGCCCAGAGTTTTTAAAAGTATCTATAAAGTGTGAAAACTTTGATTTGTTTGGTATCCTGCTGAACACATCGCCAGATTGTTGACAAGTACAAAATGTTAATCCTCCAGCCCTGATTTCATGGGTGCCCATAAGGAAGGGTTCTTACTGACAGCATGGCCTGATATTTAATAGAAATCAGGAAGTCACAGGTGTGTCATGCAGATTACACATAGGAAAGAGATTGGTTTGCTAACCACATGTGGAGAACTTTCCTCTGGAAGATCACGGTGAGTTTCAGGATATCATAAAGAAACAATTACTGGTTTGAGCTACTCAAACTGGCCAGCTGATCCTTGTCCCTGCAGGATTAGTAGAACATGAAAAAGCAGTTATTTATAATTATTGAGGGTATCTGAGTAACAGAAATGTAAGCAGGCTGGATCTGTAATGGATTTCATTTTAATTTTGCACTAGCATGAAGAAAAGCAAAAATATTAATATTGGGCTATACCTTTCTTTTTTAAATAGTTAGATTATCAATTCTGGTATGAATTTTATTCTGTAAAATTGTCAAAATACACTTCTCTTTCGACAGCTTTGAAAGAAGTATTACTTAGAAGCTTTTATTTTAGTTCTTAGGAAAATTGCTGAAGAACTTTCCATGGTTGAAAATAACTCCTACTTTTGCCTGAATTCATCATTTCTATTTGATGCTAATAAGGTTAAAAAAAAAAAAAGACCAAAAACAAACCATACATTTCCCCATGTATTTTGGGAATGGTTAGTCTCAAAATTATCTGTGTGACTTTGTCATCACACCAGATGACAGGAAGAAATAATAGTCAAGGAAGCATGTCCTAAACTATCCAATAACTGTATGTAAATCAGTGTGCATACAAGTCATGAGCAGAGCAAAGGGTTAAATCCGGTCTATCTCCTGGTAGATGACTGAGCCAGCCTTGATTCAAACACAGCTTTCTCAGCTACTGCTTGTTTCTGTGCAATGTGTTAATAACTTCTGAACTACCCTGGTCTCAAAGGGATGTGCTTTGCAGTAGGAGAAATCTGCTCCAGTTCCACACAGAGTCCAGGAGTGAAATCCTGGCTGCTTCAGAGTGA
The DNA here is from genome assembly GCA_013396755.1 of Sclerurus mexicanus. NCBI lineage: Eukaryota > Metazoa > Chordata > Aves > Passeriformes > Furnariidae > Sclerurus > Sclerurus mexicanus. The sequence continues at coordinate 917,924 of VWZF01004736.1, read as the reverse complement.
AAGATTAGTGCGAGGCTGGATTTCCCCCTCTGTCTCTAGCATTTTGTGATATTTTCCTTCATACAGTTGCCATACCTACAGTAATATTCACATCTTCAATGGAAATTAATTGGTGGCCGTGTTTTCAACATCTCTTTCTGCTGTTAATTGCTGCTGCCAGAGCAGCTTTCAGCACCAAACAGCTTGTGAAACCTTTCCATTTGGTTGACCTTGGTGCTGTTGGAGGCGAAGACTTGAGTGGACTGGCAGACTTCGTGCTTTGCAGTCTTAGACCCTGAATGTTCCCAATACTGCCTAGGTAATTGTGTAAAATACAGTATTGCTGAAATATAGCATTGTTGCCACTATCTTTACTGTGTCATTGCATAATTTAACTTTGTATTCAAGAATTTCAAGCCTTCATTTTATTTAGTAACAATGATTTCTTTGGTACATATTTGATCTGCATTTGTAGCAGTGTTTATACTCTATTTCTTAAAGAGAAGTTAACAAACCTCCCCCCACCTCCAGTAAAAACCCCCAAAACCAATCCCAAACAAACAAAAAAACCAAAACCAAAAACAAAAACCCCAAACAAATAAAGCAGAGTGGATTCTGGACACTGATCCTAGCACTGAAATGTAAATCATAAATCCATTGAGAATTAGAGCATAACCCCCAGCCACTGGAGTGAGGTGCACACATTTACTGCTCTGGAAGGGGCAGTTCCCCTGCACCCCCCGGCCACGCTGCCTCCTGCCAGTTGTGTTCCTCTTTATCTTATGCTATTTTTTTAAATTTATGTCAAAATAAGGTGAGCATGTAATCATGGTCTCATTTGACTCTTTTGAGATCTATTATCTGTTGACTGTGTGTGGCTGTTACTTGCTTCATAACCCGTGATCCGTGGTTGGGCTCACTGCATCTGTAAATTTGAATGATTTTTAGGGCTGTTCCCAAAGAACTTTGCCATCATTACTTAAGCCAGACTCTACAGTGGGAATTTCCGGCTCTTCATAATCTTTCACAGCACCCTTCTAAAACATGCACCTAGAAAAAGAAAGGAAATTTTTAAAGGATTTTTTAATATATTAAGTTCAAAGAAGTCCAGCAAGCAAGGCCTGGCTCCGCAGGGAGAGGTAACTAAAGTCTGTGATGAAAATAGTGCCTGAATATCCAAGGATCTAGACTAACTGCCTATCCTCTAAGAACATTCCTGTAGCATTCATAAACATGAAGGTCAGACCGAGGAAGAACTAAGAATTAGTGACAGGTATGCAATATTTTTATTTAATAGTTGTCTTTAAGGTAGTTGTGCAATTCCACACCCACGTGTGCAGCCGGTCTCTGACATCCCCGATCCTGCAGTCACCCTCATCACACTCCTGAACAGCGCTGGCTCAGCTGTCCAGCCCTGCTGCAGGCAGCTCCCTGCGAGGGAGCCGCGCTTTGGTTTGGCCAGCGGGCAATTGTCCCAGCAGGAAAATTGAAGGGTGTGGATGTACATCTGCAGGGCAGCTTGGCAAGGCTCAGGAGAGGCAGGCAGCCAAAGCTTGCCGTGGAGGAAAGAGCAATTACCAGTGAGGGGGAGGAAGGGTTGTACAGCTCCTAGTACAGCACAGTCCTGATTTTGGCCAGTAAACATTACGGTAATTAATTATTCTCGCCTCTTCTTGCCATCTTCAGTCCAGCGATAAATGGCATGACAAATACTTGCTATCTTCCTTAAAAAACAGGTTTTCAGGTAATTTCTGTTCAAATGTAAGCCCAAACTTGAAGTTCACCTTTTTATGGAAACACCTGGATTCGGTTAAACCTTCTGTATGTGCCATGGAAAATGCACAGGAAGACAGAGGTGCCTTTTCTGCTATCCCTGCTTCTGTGGGCTGCTGTTTCCCATGGCGGAAAATTGAAATACTCAACAATAAATGTTTATTGTTGTAACACTTAAATATTTGAAATCAGTTAAGGGAGGATTTTTCATTTGAGTGTTACTTTATTTAACTGTTATTAGTTCTGTGGTTTTTGGATTGCCACATTCTGACCAACAAAATGGTCGGAATTTACTCCGGGCTGTATCATTTCTTGAAGTCTAAGGGATGAAAAGGGATGCTTATCTCCTGTCGAGCTCCTTGGAGAGCTATGAGGAAATGAATAATAAAAGGTTGTTTGAGGCTCTTTTAACTGTAGTTTATCATCTATTATAGTTACTGATGTGTGGAAACCAACAGAAATATTCTACATGTTTATAGTTACAAAGCCCTTAACAGCTGTAGCTATGAGCTGAGCACTTGCAGCTTTTTGAAATGTGTTTTTATAAATGTAACACTGAATCATTGTGATTTTGTAAACCAGTCTCCTTAAGAAAATTCCAGAGATAATACTATGTGAGTTGATATACTCACTCAGGGCTGGTTTATGGGTACTCACTTGCTCCTGCTTGTTTTCCAACTCCACCAGTACAGCAATGCACGATGTGGGCTTTTTTAGGGCAGGATTGATGATGGCCAAAAATGCAGGAAGCAGAGCTGCATTTTATTTCCCCTTGCTGGATGTTGTGCTGGATGGGAAGTCAGGGTGTGGAGAAGAAAACTGTGTGAGTCAAGAGCACTCAGCATAATGAAGGACTGTGCAAACCTCTTTCCCGTTGTCAGGACTGGAGGACACAGGAGATGGCTCTGTATTTCTTTATCCCTGGGGGAGCCAGATCTGGAATTTGAAGAGACTCAGTCCTCAGGGGCACTGGTCAAGCAATTGCTGTGGAGAGAGCTTTCTACCCCCAGGGTGACTGGTCCTTTATTATAATTTCCTGTTCCTCATGGGTCTTTTCATGCAATTTTAGGATAGGACTGCACTCTTCTGTGCATTGTCCTCCTCTCTGCTATTTCTCTTCTCATCTGGCTTGTTGGACTTCTTGCATCTAATCCTCTTCAATGGAAATGATGAAACTAATAAGCCATTTGGATCCAGTACAAAGGATGGTGTGAAGGGGACTATTCCCAGCATTGCTGGTTAATAGTACAGCCAAGGGCATGCAATAAAACGAACACATTGAGAATGCAGGCATGTCAGCTCTTGTCTTCTGCACAGGAAATTTCACTCTTTGGCATCCAGATTGCTGTTCACACTACTGTCGTGCCTGTACCATCCACATTTACACCACAGCAGCCCTGGTATGGGGGGCTGGCTGGTCTGGAAAGTCTGTTCCTCTGCCAGGGATGTTCCCCGGAGGCCCCTGAATGCCCGTGACATAATCCAGCATGCAGATTTATCCATCAGACGCTTGCATGCCTGTCCCTGGCCAAACTTGAGTCCCATGCATTGGGATTCCAGTAACTCAAGAAGTCTGAGAATATGCAGCAGTAAAACAAACATCAGACATTCAACTTCAAAAAATTGCATTAAGCCAGAAGAGACAATGTTGTTTCTGCAGGTCTGTTTTACATCAACCCAATTATTATTCTGAAGCCAGAGCTATAATTCAGTAAAACTTGATACAATCTTGGAAAGCCATAGAAAGCATTAGGAAATACCACTGGAAGTTGAGACCTACAGATACTGCAATAATCTGCATTTTAATCTAAATGGACATGCCACTTAAATCCTAATTGAGGCACACTGCAGATGATGAAGGGTTATCTTTTCAACAAAAATTCTTACATTCTGAACTCTTTGTCTGCGTGCAAAAACCGAACCATTTTCCCAATGCTACTTGCAGCAGAAATATTCATATAGAGGAAAGATACATCCATACTGCCGTGGGAGCTGGCGCAGTGATATTGCTGATTGCCATACTTTGGTGATCCTTTAGGCTACCAGGAATGCTGACTTCCAGGATATTTGGCTCCGCAGAGGAGTTCTGAGGGTAAGGCGGAAGGTACAAGGGAGAGATCTGCTCTTCGTTCAGGACTGCTGCTTCTGCTCCTCCTTTGCAGAGGCTCTAAGGAGAAGAGATTAAAATAATTTGTGACATTTTGATGAAATGTTACAATTTTGGATTGGCTTTGCTTCCTCTGTAATTTTCCTTAAATGGAACATTGATAGCTAGTTTCTGTTCGTTTTGCACAAATACGAATTGAATTTCACTGCACGTTTTACTTGAGAGGGAAGGTGACTGACACACAAAAGTTAAATGACATGTAAGAAAATCTGCTTTAGAGCTAGCACTGAAGGACACCAGAGCTGCTTCCCACCTCTCCTACAACCATTTCACTGTTATGGGAAGGGTAAAAATATCATAGACTCATAGAATTGTTAAGTTTGGAAAAAACTGGTTAGTTTAATAGCATCGAGTCCAACCATTGACCTAACACATTCACCACTAAAACATGGCAGTTTTATGTTCCCAGGTGTTCCCAAGTGCACATCCACACGTGGGGGTTTTTTTAACACTTGCAGGGATGGTGATTCCGCCACTTCCCTGGCAGCCCTTTCCAATGTTCGACCACCACAGTGAAGAATTTTTTTTTAATACCAGAGTATCAATTAGGTTGGAAAAGACCTCTGAGAACTTTGAGCCCAGCCTATGACCCAACACTACCAAGTCAACTGGACCATGGCACTGACCCTCCCCTGGTTCAGCTTGAGGCCGTGTCCTCTTGTCCTGTCACTTCTTGTCTGCGAGTCCAACCCTCACCTTGCTACAACTTTGTTTCAGGCAGTTGTAGAGAGTGACAAGTCTCCCCTGACCTTAAAATTCCCCGACTTGTGCTCCAGACCCTTCACCAGCTCCACTGTGTGTCTCTGGACACACTCCAGATCCTCAATGTCTTTCTTGAAGTGAGGGGCCCAGAATTGGACACAGTATACGACCCCACCAGTGCTGATCACTGCCCTGGTCCTGCTGGCCACACAGTTTCTGACACAGGCCAGGATGCCCTTGGCTTTCTTGGCCACCTGGGCACACAATGGCTCATGTTCAGTCTCTGTCAACCAGCACTCCCAGGTCCTTTTCTGTCGGGCAGCTTTCCAGCCACTGTTCCCTCAGCCTGTAGTGCTCCGTGGGGTTGTTACGACACAAGTGCAGGACCTGGCACTCGGCCCTATTGAACCTCATACCACTGGCCTTGATCCATTGGTCCAGCCTGCCCATATAAAATAAAGCATGAAAATTTGTAGTGATACTTGCTTCATAGCGTCTTTCTTACAGACTCAAGATGACATATGAGTAAAACAATCTTCTAGAGAATGTGTTGTTTTCATTGAAACATCAGGATGATATTATTGTTCCTTTAGGTTCCATATTTTTGTCATGAAAAACACAGACCTAGACACTACACACATTTTTTGACCTTTTAACTGTAATATTATTATTAGATACAGAGAAGGCTTAATGTCTTTGAGGTATCAGTATTATCTTTCTTTTCCTACATATTTTTTACAATGTTGGTGTGACTTTTTGTCTGATGATATTCAGTGATGTTGGTCAGAATATTTCTGTCAATAATTTTATAACTGAAAATGGCTTATGATGATACAAAACTTCCCATGTTTGAATTCATTACAGCTTCTACAAACACAGTATTAGCATATTTGAAATTAATTAATAAGCCATAGTTGGTGAAGGAAACTAAAACCAGTCGCATGACAGTGACATTTTAATCTGTCCTAGTACTGACTTCATCTTCCATGACATTATGTCCTAGAATTTGGATGCTTTGGGTTCATGTTATACCAGTGGAAGCTTTGGCACTGAATCTAGTGAAGTCATCAGTCCAGACCTTGCCCTAAGCCTGGAAATATGATGCATAGTTTTAATGTGACTACCAAGAGCACACTAAAATGGTTTCTAAAAAAATGTTTTAAGACAAACGGAAGATAACAGGTCACAATAGCCAGAGCTGTTTTCACAGGATCACAGAATGGCCTAGGTTGGAAGGGGCCTTAAAGATCATCTAGTTCCAACCTGTCTGCCATGGACAGAGACACCTTTCACTAGGCCAAATTGCTCAGAACACTTCCAGGGATGGGGCATCCACAACTTCTCTGGGCAACCTGTTCCAGTGTCTCAGCACCCTCACAGTAAAGATTTTTTTCCTAATAGCTAACCTAATCTACTCTCTTTTAGTTCCCATTCCCCCTTATCCTTACAGTCCCTTGTAAATAGTCTTCATCTTCTTTCTAGGCTCCCTTCAGGTACTGGAAGGCCACAATTATGTCACTCCAAAAGCTTCTCTTTTGCAGGCTGAACAATCCCAATTCTCTCAGCTTTTCCTTATAGAAGAGGTGCTCCCTCCCTCTGATCATCTTGTGGGCCTCCTCTGGAGTTTCTCTAACATGTTAAGGTCCTTCCTGTGCTGGGTGCCCCAGAGCTGGATGTCCCATATTCTTTGCAACCCACCATTATTATAACAAAGCATCATTTCTATAAGGAAAAAAAAATCTCATTTTTATAAGAAAAATCATTGATGTAGGACCTCAGAATTCCGCAGATTTGAAACTTGCAGTGATATTTCAAGAAAAATCATGGAAAATTAACTTGTGAGATTAATTCTAACACATGTGGGCTTTTTTAAGAGTGCTGAGTTAGATGGTATGAAGAGTTCTGTAGAGTTTGCACGCTCAGGAGTTGATAGTACATCTGTGTAAATAACCTAACAAAAAAAAAAGGCCAATGCATAACTGTTTTTGCTGCTTGCTTTCTCCTCAGGTTTGCCAATTTGTCGTATCTGTCAATGGCCTCAATGTTCTCCACGTGGATTACAGGACAGTGAGCAACCTCATCTTGACCGGCCCTCGAACAATTGTGATGGAAGTGATGGAAGAAATGGAGGCCTGAGAAGGCAAAACCCCCTCTTACTGGACATTTTTGAGAGAAGTAGCAACAACCATGGAGTGACAGGACACAAGGCAGCAGAACATTGCTGTGTCTAAATAGATGATTTTGCTTTTAGGGGAGGGGACTCTTGTTCATTTAACAATAATAGCACTGGTGATTATACTAAGATGTGAATAATAGATACCAGCATATTTTCACTACAGACTTGTCTTTGCCCAATGGAGACAAGATTAAGGCCTTTAGATTGTCTGTCCAGCCATGTCTGCATGAGTCAGAATGGTTTCCAGCCTAAGAGGTCGTGCAAATTTCCTCACAGTCCACCACTGGATCAGAGCACTTCAGGAGGTGAAAGAGCCAAACACGGTGGGGTCAGGATGTCACAGATAGTTTGCATGACATCTTTACATTGGAAAGCATCGTCCTGGTGCCCAGCTTTGTCCCTGGAGCATGTGCAGTTGCAGATGCTCTCTCCTTGGGCCAAGGGACAGCTGACTAAATGCTGACTTGATTGCCATCAAACACAAACGAACTGCAAATGCATGAAAAAAGGTGTCTGTGCTCTGTAGATGATACTCTGGCCTGAATGTTTGGGCCTGACTGAATACACGGGTTAGTCTAGGAAGAAAATGGAAAAATGTGGTACTTTTACATAATCTGCCTTTGAAAATTTGTCTTTTGGTTTCAATGCCTACACACTGGTTTAGGTGCTTGAGCATAAGATACTGATTTTGATGTTTATTTCATATCTGTAAATGAAAGATGCCTCAGCCTTGCTGTTCATCACTTTGGAGAAATTTTGGACACCTTTATTCCTAGAAGAAGAATATTTATCAGGTTGCAGTGGGAAATTCGTGGTATTAGCAGTAGGAATGATACATCCAGATGCTCCAGTAGCGAATGTACACTTCAAATTGAAGCAGCGTACTTGAATGTACATTAAGCTTGTTAGCACTTTCCAATCATCTAATGTTTTGCAAAGAACCGACTTGCCACATGAACTGCATTTGATGCTATTACTAATAAAACATTGTATTTAACTGACTCTTACTCTTTTTCAAACAGTAAGGTTTCTTCACTGATGAATTAATGAAACAAATATTTTTTAAAAACATATACACAAATTCCATATTCTGCAGAGTTAGGTGATTCCTCAGCTCATTGATAAGGGGACTGCATGGGTTTTCTTTGATCTTTGAATAGAATAAACACATTCTTCTCCACAAAATTATAAATATATTTTGCAGACTTTCGCTGCTGTCTAAATTTTACACTTAAAGCTTCACTTTCTATAGGTGCATACCACAAGTTGCTTAATTATGGGGTGGGGAAAGTATTTTTTCCTCAAATAATTTTGAAGTATGTTTTGTATTAAAAATTGTTCTCACTAAATAAATTGCTCTTTCAGTATGTTTTTCATTCACTTGAACACATCTACATCAGGGATACAGCAAGTCTTCAAAATCACATATGCCTGCAGCTTTGTAGGTAAAAGTCCCTGTGTTCTTTGTTTCTGATACAGTATATCTGTGGTTGATTTGTCACCATGAGAACTTCTCATATTCCATTAATATGCAGCAGTGCAGAGAGGTATGAAACTGCACCTGCTAACTTGATACTGGCCAGGCACAAGACTGTTCAGAGGATTTGTTCGAACTGTCCTGTACTATGACAGTTGTTTATCCTGATTTTACTGCCCAAAATTTCAGTACGTATGTATAACTCATACCAGGTTATAGTCTACAGTTCATCTAAAATAAACAGTTGGGCATGTAATATTATATGAGATTGTAACAACTGTAGATGGTATCCACTCAGAATGGTTGCAAAAAAATGTTCCAGAAATGTTTCAGTATGCTACAAGTTTTTTGATTTTGTGAATCCANCCCCCTCCCCCCTGCCGTGGGTTGTTTTGGTGGCTTGCATGGTATATACTTTTTACCCCTTTAAAATATACATTCTGCGTGTTAGGTTAAGTTAAAGATTAAAATGTGAAGGATTTTCTTAACAAAATGCTAATGATTGTCTCTAATGACATTGTGGATTCTTCTGTATTACATTTCTTGCCTTAGTTAATATTCTGCTACAAGTTCTCTGTAGCTTACAGATAATTAAGAAACTGGGTCAGAATTGGGCTTAATAATGCATTACAGAGTGCACTTTGGACTGGAGAAAAAAGAGTGGGAATGGGGGCAGGGAAAAATCTGTGCATTTCACTAAGTTACAGATTGAAGATGGCATCTTGATTTGCAAAATACATTAGCCTCTATCACAAGTTGAGCACTGCTTCTTGCCTGATTTTAGTGGGGATTTCCATATTGTGTTCTCAGCTTGATTGGCAATCTGGATTTTAATTAATTCCTTCCCTCTTCAATGTGACAAAGATATTCAAATTATGTCTGCAATGAAATTTTGTATTTTTGAAAAAAAGAATGCAAAGTAATCAATTAAGCTGTGTAATGTATCATTTCCAATTAAATTGCAGTTCATCTGCACACAGTGCTGCATATGCTCTGAGACATCCCAAAGGAGTCAGTGTCAAAGTCTCGTGCACTTCAGTGGGCACAGAATTTTGAATATAACAGAGCACCTTTCTTGCTGCCAAGTGCCAGGGGAAATGTAAGATTATTCAGAGAAGTGAGGCCTTTCAAGAGATGCATGAACATCACAGTGTGGACTGAAGCAGGAAAACAGAAAGGGAAAAAAACCCTGGCATCAGCAGTAATAGCTTCATTAAAAAGATAGGCATTTTTGTAAGACTTAGTCTCTTATGTGATTGCATTTTTGGTTTCTATAGATCTTGTGAGATACTCTAGTAAATCTTTAAGCCTTAATAGTACAGATTAGTGCCACTTCTCTGCACATGTACATTTGCAAATAATTTATGAAACATCTTCAAGCAATATAATATTTAATTAAATTCATGTAGCAGTTAAGCTAACTGGAGCATTAAATCAGGGCAATATTTCCCATATTTTTATTCTGTTACATTTTCTACAAGATACATTATTACCTTTATCAAGATCAAATATCATATGTGTAGTATTGAACATAACTGTTTCCACAACTAGTCCCATGAAAGGCATTTCATTCATGAAATGATGAAATAAATCACTTCAGGTGTATCAGAATTTAATTCTCTGCATTTTAGGTCTCCATAGAAGCTGAAATTTTCAGAAAAAAAAGACATATTGGTGTCATGGCAACATCTGAAATACCAGTGGGTCTGTCCTACTATACCCTCTTCTATGAGATTACCTTCAGGAAGAGGTTGAGGAGGAAGAAGTCATGCAGCAGGACTCCTCTTGCTGTTTTTCTTTGCTTTCTGGGTATACGCTCACTAATAACTGCAGAGTGCTAGGGATGTGTCAAATGCTGTCCCACAATTAGTGGTTTAATGGTTAGCACATTCCCTTAGCATGGTCTAGATCTCTAAGAAAATCGCCCCAGTGCAGTTCAGAGAATAACATGAAATCCAAGTTAGGGCACACGGTGCAGGCTTCGTGGTGCCTCTTGGCCTTAGGACCAGAGACCAATCCCCATACTGATTGCATTACCAACACAGACATAGCCAAAGAGAATAGTCAGAGGATTAGGAAGAAGAAGCAACTGACTTCTTTCTTCTTCTGCAGACAGCTATGATGCATGGAGGTTTCCTTTTCCCTAAGGATGGAGAGAAAATGATCAAATTATGAGGTAATGCTCTTAATAATTTCAGATAATACTGTGAATTAAATAATAATTTAAAATGTTAATTTTGCTAAATAAGCGTTATTCTAATTTTAGAGGGAGGAAAAATGAGAAAATATGCTTTGCAAATATGTTTGCCTAATGTAAGACAGACCGAGAGATCAATTGTAGCAATTATGAGTATTTTCTTCCCTGCATATAATTAGAACTAGACCATTTGTGTAAGTAAAAAAGCATGTGTATGTCACATGTATAAGTACAGCTAGACCACACCACTCTTCAAATAAAGAGAGAGAACTTCTAACCTTTTACAATAAAAGGTTTCCATAAATCACCCTTTTAAAATTTGCCTTTCTTTATCTGGTGAGTGATGTGGCTTATATTTTTCACTTATGTGTGTTACTTATAAAACCAGAAATAGCAACTGCCAATGCAGTAAGTCCCTTTGTATACACACAGTGCTGATAAAAATATCAGTAATGTTCCAGAGAGGCTGAGTGATTTTAAACCATTAAATTTCTCTACCAACTTCTACATAAATAAATATTTATATATTAATTTTTAAAAGGAACCATTAATGTAAGAGAAAATTTAAGAACATCAAAGGATGTCACAGGAGTCAGTGATGCAATTAATTTATACTGTAAAGACAGTGTTTCATGTATAGTTACTTAGTCTTTGTACTTGCAATTCCTCAGGAAAATTCAGAAATATTCTGAAGGGAATAGCTATAACTGTCAAACTGAATGTTGTCTAGAAAAATTAGGTATCCATTCTCATATTGGCCATTTCCAGTACTGTTGAAACTCAAATTTCATAAATACACACTTAAATGTTTAGCTTTGAGAGCGCATGTTTGAGGCTGACACTGTACTCTAGGAAGCACAAGTCATTGTAATGGCTCTTATACAAAAATGCTGCCATGCACCCATAGGTTTCCTATCCTATGTCAAAGTAGCTCTCACTGAGCTTGGAGTACAATAGCCTGCTCTTTTTTGTATGGCCTTGTCAAATAATAAGAATTTCTTTTCAGAATTTGCAGTGATTTGCAGAGGAAAAATCTCTTCTTATGTGCAATTTCCTGCTTCTGTTCTTAAGGAGCTCTGATCTAGAGATGCTCTATAAAATGGTCACTAGACCATGGTACAGAGACAGCTCTTGGTATACTGACCACTTCAAAGAGCCATTTACATCATGCCTGAGCAGGTGAACGCCTTCCCTGAGAAGTGCTCCCATTGCTCCTGCTGCTGCTGCCCCTGCATGCGCCCAAGCAGGCCAAACGGGGCAACACTGGTCTAAAGGACAGCCCATGCCCACCAGACTGTTTTGCTTTTACCAGTGATTTATAGATATATTTAATTTTCTTTCCTGTTTATGTACTTCTTCACTTCTTTTGCCACATAGTGAGTAATGGTCTTACTTTCTGCTTCCAGCTCAAAAATTAGTTCTGGAAGGTCTTGATGTCACTGATTCCTTTGTATTTTTACTATTCTGTTTTTAAGTGTCTCTTTATTATGATAACCATCACTAGCCTTTCATAAATTAGCAATGCTTATTTATCAAGCCTAAGATTTCAGGGAGATGAGTGAACTGGCCCCTGCTTTGCTATCAGTTATTAACTCCCATGTAAACAAAGCCTTGAGGTAAGAGAACAAAATAAGACAAAGTTATCATAATGATGGAATACAATTCAAGATAAAAAATGCCACCACATCTGCTCTTAACAAACCTGCATATGATTCATAACACAGTATGGGCCATAGCTTTCATGGGCTTTCTCAGGTTATGACAGAAAAGATGAGGGACCTCCAAAGAGTGGTGTTTTCTTTTTATGTTTGGGATAAGCTACCAGAGACTTCCCTCTGTCACATGCCAAGTGAAGCACAGCATCCCAACCATAGCTGGGCTTACAACCACATAAGCTGAGGTCTGCACTGCTAACTGTAAATGACTGGAGACTTACAATTATAACAATTACATTTTCTTGTTTTCCTCTTCAGGTTTTAGTGTTTCTTCTATTAAACAGAAAAACAATTTCTCCATCTACCCAAATAAGAAATGCTCCTGAGGAAATGCTCCTTTCCCCTCCTTGTGCTTCCAGTGGAATGTGTGATGAACAGAAATCATACTTTTCTTTTTCTACCCAAGCATGACTGAGAGAATGCTTGGGTCTTACCTGCACTTCTCAGGCAAAACTCCTCTAAGCCTCCCTGGGAAAGTATTGCCTGAGCAAAACCTTCAATATTATGCCTGTTAGTATGTAGTTGTAAAACACATAGTATGTACAAACCTTTTTTAAAAAAGAAAAAACAATCAAGTTAGCTTGTATTAAAATCCTTGGTGATGATTTTAAAGTAGAAGTGAAATAGGAGACCCCAGACGAGTGTCCATTGTGCAAGTGCAGTTATAGGGTGTAGTATGGAGAGGTTCTGCCATGGAATCAAAGAATAGTTTGGGAAGGGACCTTAAAGGTCATCTAGTTCACAGAATATGCAGAGTTGGAAGGGACCCAGAAGGATCAGTGAGTCCAACTCCTGGCCCTGCACAGGACCATCCCCGAGAGTCACACCATGTGCCCAAGAGTATCTTCCAAACACTTCAACTCTGGCAGGCTTGGTGCTGTGACCACTGCCCTGGGGAGCCTGTTCCAGTGCTCAACCAGCCTCTGGGGGAAGAACCTTTTACTAATATCCAACCTAAACCTCCTCTGACACAACTTTAGGCCATTCCGTCAGGTCCTGTCACTGGTCACCACAGAGAAGAGATCAGTGCCTGCCCCTGCTCTTCTCTTAATGAGGAAGTTGTAACTGCAGTGAGGTCTCCCCTCAGTCTCCTCCAGGCTGAACAGAACAAGTGCCCTCAGCCGCTCCTCACACGGCTTCCCCTCAAGGCCCTTCACCATCTTTGTGGCCCTCCTTTGGATGCTCTCTAACAGCTTAATATCTTTCTTACCTTGTGGTGCCAAAACTGCCCACAAAGTCCAAGGTGATGCCACTCCAGTGCAGAGCAGAGCAGGACAATCCCCTCCCTTGACCGGCTGGCGATGCTTTGCCTGATGCCCCCCAGGACATGGTTGGCCCTCCTGGCTGCCAGGGCACTGCTGACTCATGTTCCACTTGCCATCGACCAGGACCCGTGCTGTGGGCAGGGACACCTCCCACTAACCCAGGTTGCTCAGTGCCTCATCCAGCCTGGCCTTGAAAACTGTCAGGGATGGGACAGTCCCATAATGTTCTGTTAAGTTTCTTAATAGCACCAGTGAGATCAAAAATGTTGTACTTTATGAGTAAATTTACAATTTATATTCTTAACCCTGTCTGCTCAATAAGAACAAAATTGTAATTAATGCTTTTGCATTTAAGAACATTTAAGCATAAAATGCACTACATAAAAACATCCTAAAGATACATATGTTTGTGAAATATCTCATTTTCAAATATAACAAACTACTCAAACAAAACATATCCTTTAAAGAAACAATTTCAATTTATGAAGTAATTAATTTTTTTTATATCTTCTATTTATAAAATATTTATGTATATATATGCATACATTGCATGTATCAACTAAAAATAAATACACATGCATGCTTGACTGGACAACTGTTTTGTCAATGGAGCCCATCAATGGGGCTAAACTGAGCTCTTCATGTTTATTAGCAAAAGTTTAATTAAGCGTGATGTTGAGCAAAGCCTGGGAAATAGTAAGTGATTACACTCAGAAGTGCTTAGTAGGTTCCATTTAATTTCTGTTCTCAAAGTGCCCTAACAGCCTGCAAAGTATTTCTGGAAACATGATAAAATTTTTTTAAAACTCATTTAAAAATCACAGGTGGAATGTACTAGTTTTTATGGATTAACTTGAAGAAGCATGAAAGTATTTAAGATCTTAATGTTATATTTTCCTGTTGCCTGTTTTGGTTTATAAATGTTTTCAGCTCAACTCCTGTTTGAAAATGACTTACTGCACCCTTCTGTTTGTTACTACAGTTGGGAAGTGTGTGTGCTTAATTTGTTTTGCCAGAATAAACAAGATCCTGTTAAATATTAAAAAATTCAATATTTAATTTTCTATTACACTCCATCAGGCAAATTGTCTATTCCAAAATACACTTAGAAGATGCATTTATGAAAGGGTGCTGAGTAACCCTCTTAAATTTTTGATTTTCATGATAAAATGTGTGTTAATGCTTTTTAAATTTTGTTTCATTATCCACTGTACATGATTGTATTATTGTTCATTCTCCTAAAATTTTATTTTCTGGGGGTTATTGATTCACCTTCCTTATAGCAGCATCAGTATTCAATTCCAGAGACCATTTAAATTTAAATCCCCTTGACCTTATCTCCTACATAGTTAGAGAATAAAAAAATCATCTCTTTAGGTTCAGAAATTGTAATTTGGAAGATGAAGGCACAAAAAACATTTATCTTACCCCTCACTGATTAGTGTTTCTTTTGCAAAAAACAGACAATGCTGTCTTAATGTGCAGAGCTTCAGGAAGTCACGTAACACAGGAATAAAAACTTTACAATTAGGATCAAACTGTCCACGTTTTAAAGGCTCTTTGATGATACCCTTTTCCAGTAGTTATCATGATTAACTTCTAACAATGGGGTTGTGATTGCAAAGATGACCTTTGAAGCGCGGGTTAATGCAGTGCTCTTTTCCCAGAACTGCAGATAGTCTGAAAAAACATCACAGCAGGGTGATGGCATCTACTTCTAGTTATCTAATTGGAATCTGAACTCAGAAACCAGGGGCTTGGTTCTGTGGCATACACATAAATGTCAAGTGCCATTGAAGATGCTTTTAGGGCATTTGAGACATTCTTATGTAGTAGAGAGGACCTTCAGGGAAGCCCGTGACCCCTCAAAATCACATCTAGAGACTAAGTCCCAGAGGATGTCCTAAATACCGTAGGATACTTCAAATTGCATTAGGCACCTCTGTGTGAACAACTGAATGACATCCCTAATAGCCACCACTTAACATCAGCTAATTCAATTGTCTCACTGCTGGTAATTTTTCAGCTACCCAGCTGTATATTCAATCAGCACTGTTGATGGAAAAGAACATCCTGGCTATCCAGCCAATTCTCTGAGAAGCTGCTGCACACTTGTACTCTGCAGAACTGACTGTGATGATGTGCTATTATTAAATGTCCCAAGAAATGTGTCTCATTTTCCTTTCCTCTTGTGCTTTTCGTCAAGATGCAAAGTGGCCTCTCGCCCAAAGATTGCTTTGTTTCTGAATTGTCTATTACAAGTCACTTTCTGTATGTTTCAGCAGACTTTCCTGCTTTTTGGGTGTTACTGTATTTAAGCTGTCCTGAAAAGTATTAATTTCACACAAGGAGACACAGTAAGGCAGCAACTGCTCCCACTAGGGAAATGGGGATCATAAGAAGGAGGAGCAGCTACTGCAGTCACAGCAGATGGGAGCAGAGGCAGAAGCAGCTGAGTATTTCCACACAAACCCAAGTTTTATTGCACTGCCTGCAATATGACAGGTATTGTAACTCTTGGGTGTCCTGAGGTAGTTATACACCACCCATACACTTCACTGTGTTTCTTACACCACAGTCAGTCCCATCTCAGTGTTTGACATCTCAGCCCTTGGTGCAAGGGGAGCTTATACTCACCCCCTGTAGCAGAAGGGTGCAGAGACAGTGTCGAAAAACTAATGCAGAACTCAAAGTGAAATTTATAGAGAATTTAGGTGCAGACATAAAAATAAATTCATTTAAAAATACCTGTTAGCCCACTCAGGTGTTTAGAAAGCCATCAGCATTGAAGATTTCACCACTAGTTACCTAATGTGTCGTGACTGTAGCCTTACTAGCTGGCTTATCACGTTCATCATGTTCATGTTCTTCATGGCTTTACAACACAGCCTCAGGGTCCTCCACTCCCACATCCACCGTCTCACCAGATGAGCTCCTTGATCCAGCCTAAAATCCACATGGACGACCTGGATGTCTAAGGCCATCAAGGAAGCCTGCAGAGGAGCAGAGATGAAACTCAGTCTCCTAAGACCTTGGCCAGCGTGCAGCCTGCAGGACAACCCTTCAGAGGGGAAGCAAGGCACACACCCCTCAGCTCAAAAGACAGCAGTCCCCTATATTGACTGCAGCCCACAGGCTCCATGGCTGTAGAGCAGTATTTCCCCTTATGCATTTTGAATCCTCTGTAGCCACAAATTTATTTGCAACCTTCTGTGTTCAATTTTGGCAGACTCTTGTCGCCAGAGTGCCAGGTACCTGTCATGTGCAGTCAACCTGCGAGCTCCTCAGCTCTTCAAGCTCCTCTCCAAGCTCCACTTCCTCCCACCCTCTGCTTCCTCCCAGCCTCTCCCGGTGAGCAAACCTCAGTGCCAAACTCCACAGGCTGCCTGCAGAGCTGGCCGGGGGCTGGATCAGGCCCTGGTCCCCGGCCGCTGTTCAGTGTGGGAGGATGTGGAGGCCAAACCTCGCACTGCCTTGCGCAACCACCCCGCGCAGCCAGAGCCGTGTTTACCCAAGCAAAGCCACAAAAACAGTCTGTGGTTTGCAGAGAAGCCAGTCGTACAAAACACCCTCAGCAGCATGTTCAGTTCTGGGCTCGGTTTGTCCGGCACATTCCTGCCTGTCGCTAAAAGCAAGCACCGGGAAGCCTTTTCAAAGGAAAAGCTCCATAGCTAAATAACGAGTATTGCTGCAGCTCATACCATTTTTTCAGTACAATAACATAAGTGGGAATTTGTGAGTAAATATGACAGGTTAACATCTTTTGAACTGTGACAACTGTAAAATGCGGGTTTCACTCTTGCAAAAAGACTGCAAATTAGGAAGAGTTCAGATGTTTAATTTTACCTTCATTAATAAATCTAATTTTGTTACTGACATTAATCAGTAAGTACAATAAATTTTACACACTCACTAAACAAGTGAGGAAAATTAATGCTATTTTAACAAATAGTGTTGAAAATTCTTTGAGAATGCATTTAGAAAAATGACAATAGTGATTATAAATATTTATGGTGAGCTTCTACTTACCCACTTAAAAATCAGGAATAATTCCATCACGTGTACAAAAATGTCAACCGACTGTAATATTAAAAGTAAAATTGCAATCTGACTTCTTACTGTCAGGCTGATTTTAACAGCAGAAAGATAAGACAACTCATATTTAGGAAGTTGGTTTGTAAATCTGAACTGGATTTGACCACCAGATGCAGCCTTGGTTTAGAAGGAAATTCTACTCAACATAAGAAGCACATATTTGACTATGACGGTTCTCTAAATTGCTCTAGGAAAAAAAAGGTCAACAAAAAAGAGAGTGGATGCTTCTTGTGCCAATACACACAGATACACCCTGTAGTGATTCAGCATTACTGAAGCACCAAGTCAGGCACTTGTTTTAATGGGCTACTCTCAGTGTGGCACACTAGGCTCTCACCTGCGAACCCAGAAACAAGCCACAGCACTGCATTATTACCATGTTCCTCTGCTGAGAAAATTTTACATGCTATGAAATATTTTATAAGCTTTATGAGGAAATTTTTGAAAATGAACAGAATGTACATAGCAATCTGAATTTACTTGTTTTATGACTGTAATACTTTCTGAAATGGCAAACAGCCATGGGTGAATTTCTTTTTTCTTTTTAAGATAAAATGTAGTAAGAATGTAACACACTGGAGAAACAAATCTGCTCTTCACTTTTTTCCCAGTTATTTCTTTTTTCTTTAGTGTGCAGGCAATAACTAAACAAGTTTTTAAAAATATCAGCAGACATAATGCAAATAAAATGAGCTTCAGACTGTAGAGAAGGGCAGAAACATGATTTTAGGCAAGGTACCTTTATGCTTCGCAGTTGATGTCAGTAACAAAATGCCTCGTTACTGCCTATTCCTCTTTCTCTGATACAGTACAAAAGCAGCTGATGGAAAGACATCTGGTTCTGCATCACTTGGTGAAGAACTGCTCAAGGAGAGCTCCTGTGTGTGAGAGCTGAGCCTGAAGATAACAGAATTTCAAAGATGCTTATAGCTCACTTTGAAATAAGCTGATCCTATTCTCCCTTATCCCTACCAGTGAATTTTGCTCTTGATTTTAATGGAACGCAATGAAATTCCAACCAGGTTGCTTTTATCAATGCACAGATCTAAGTCCCTATTGTAGACTCCTACCATTTGCATATTTTAGGTCCAAAGCTGACTTATTTTACTGAGGAAGGCTCATTGTCCAAAACCGCACTCCCCTTCTGTTCAGGTTCCCAGACTTTGCAGATTGGCAGCCTGAACAGTGAAAGAGTGCAGGGAAGACAAGAGGGGGAGCCTTCCAAAGATTAATATCAGTCAAAGAATAGTCTGACTCCCTCATGGAGAGCTACCTGTGCTCTTTGGGAGACAGAAAGGCAAGTTAGTCCTTCAGCTTTTCCTTCAGGAAAAAAGAATCAAACAGGATAAAATAGGATTGTGATGCATCTTGATGTAATTGAACTGCTGTCTAATTGTCTGTATACTCAGTGTCTTACACAGGCTAATATTAGCTCTAACAAAGCAGCGTATGCAAAAGCACTATGAACATACGGTCTCTTACTACAAGGACTCACACACTTGCTTTTCAGTGCAGAAGTGTTCAGAGCTTCCAGATTCTAAGGACTAATTCTCTTGCTATTTGAAGACACAGATTGGGTGATGGACGAAACAGCAGAAACTCCTGCTCACGTGCTGGACAATAATAACAATAATAGATTTATGATTAGCTATTGTTTTTATTATTACCAACAACCACACTGTGAAAGGCCCAGTGGCCTAAAGTAGATGTTTTGGCTATTCTTCCAAGACTGCAAACCTCAAGACAGAGATTTTGATTCTGTAAGATAGTGAAGAACATGTTCTATTCCATCATTATCTCTGAAGATTATGCTGTAGGAAACACTGTGTAAGAAACAAGACATTATTTTCATCAGAGCTTTGTTGCAACCTGTCTGACCTTAAGCACGGTGTTAATTTAAACAGGCCACAGACAAACATTTTTCTGTGCACTGTAAGACAAAGAACATTGCTGTGGCCAGTGCCAATATTACAAGAACATGTAAACTAGCATTTATGAAGGTTGCTACCAGTAAATTAAAGATTACAATAGGGTCCAAACATAAATAATCTAAAGGAAACAGCAAAAAAGCAGTAGCATGGGGATTATAGTACTTGGTCAAGAAGCCGGAGGTGAGAAGTCAGTCACTGCAGATTAATAAACAAATACTAGAAAATGGTGTAGTGTCATGGATGGAGTGTTGCCAAATGTCCTATTTTTACCTGAGTTTTGTGAAGAAAATGGATCAAGATGATGTTCAGGGCAAGATCCACATGCTGCAAAGAGTTTTACAACAGCATAAAATACGGTATCTGAGTGTTGAGAGTGAGGGAAGGGAAACAAAAGGCTAACCCAAAAACTTTTGAGATGTTATCTGCTGCTTGTGGTTGTAGACTACTGCCTCCTCTTTTTTCCGCTTTCTCATTCTTTGTCACAATACCCTATAATCCTTTAAGTCATCAGATTAATCACTTTGGAGCATAATTACTACCAGCTATTTGTTTAAGGCTAGCACATACACTTGTTTTCCTCCTGTGTAATTTCCCATTACTTTTGGCTTTACTTTTAAGGTGCTTAAATCATGTTCAGGGGGAAGTGTCCAATCATTTCCTGGGTGCATATGCAACACAGAGCTAATTCTGCAACAGATGCAGAGCAGAACCAGAGCAGCCTTCTTCTTCTCTTTATCACAGCAATTCTTGGAAAACCAAATGACCACCTCAGTCTTAGGGACAGCTCGTTGACAACAGTCACACTCTTGCATTGCAGGTAGCACTCCACGACTTTCTCAGTAACCCTGAGCAGCACCACAGCTCATCCCATGGCAGCACCTTTTTCTCCATGGAGGGTTTTCATGTGAGCTGGCTTTGGATAAGTGGAACCCTTCTGCACAGAAGCAGAAGTAATACAGGTCTTTACAGCTGATAATTTCTGGACTGCAAATGTAGATCAAAGTGTTGTGTTTTAGCAGACACAGTACTTGAATTTGGATCTTCAGAAGCTCAAAAGATAGAGCTTTGTGAACACACAGGAAGGAGGTTTGTCCAAGACTGCCCCCCTCTGTTATTGCTTCACAGCTGAAAAAAAATGTTTCAAACTGCTGTACATTCTTCTCATATGTGATAAAGTGAGATTTCCAGTACACTGATTTTTAGTACTGATATTTATTGGAAAAAATACTGACAGTTAAATGCCCCTGAGACATAAATGTGGAACGCACACTGAATTTCTTTAGTGAGTATTTGAGTAGGGGTAATTTTATTGAGATTGCACCACATAAAAATATTAATATCTCTTTTGGTTTTCTCTACTCACATTTTATATAAAATTACTCTGAAACACATGCTATGATTTTTTTACAAAAAATTTTTACAAAGATCTTTTTGCCTTTCCTTTGGCAAATACAGTACCATTTCTCTTTCATAAAATTTCTGCTAAGGTCAATACAATATTTTATCCATGGAAAGCTAACTTTATATGTTTAACATATGCTTAAATAAATATTGGAAAACTAAGTCTATTCCTGAAAATTCCAACTGTAATACTTAAAAATATGTAGGGGAACAAAGTACCCACCTCTGAGTCTTGTCATCCACTTCAAAACCCTTAAAACAAATGCAGCAAAGAGAACCAGGCTGTTTAAAAGTGAAAAAAGGAAACAGTTTAGAAGAATAAAATTTGTAAGCAATATGAAGTACTATTGTAAAGGAGAGAGTTGTTTGGGTGGTATAAAAAAATCCTATGTGTTGTCACATGATATTATTCTAGGAGACAATTATTTTTCAGTCTCATGAATAGACATCCTGTTCTAAAAATTGCAGATTAGAAACACAGAAAACTCAGTTTTTCAATAATCTACAAGATGGAAAACAGATCATTGGACTGCACTTAATAAATCTTGTTCCTCACGTCAAACTTCGACTAGAAAGTGCTTAAAGCAGACTGAGGCAGACCAGAGGAGTGTAATTATAGTATTTGAGGGTGTGTAGGGTAGGAGCTCAGAGCAGAAGCTCAGTAGGAGATAGACAAGAAGCTCTGCTTCTTTTAGGTAATAGTTTAAGATATGTGTCATTTGGAAGAGAATTCTTCCTTGTTCCAGACATCTCTTGCATTCATTACTCATGGTATTTATTACAGAGACCACCATGGAATTGCTTCCAGCACTTACTGGGTTCAAATATTGATTTCAGC
This sequence comes from Sclerurus mexicanus, assembly GCA_013396755.1. Classification (NCBI taxonomy): domain Eukaryota; kingdom Metazoa; phylum Chordata; class Aves; order Passeriformes; family Furnariidae; genus Sclerurus; species Sclerurus mexicanus. Next base: position 896,208 of record VWZF01004736.1, on the reverse strand, counting down.
CAGGATTTCATTCCAAAGAAAATTACTTCTTGCACAGACAGCCAGAATCTGTAGCTCTTCTGCTTATTCAGTAAAAAATGGGGGAATCCTTCCCTCACTGTGTTACACTGTACCATTGGTGGGCTGCAACTTAATCCTCACTGCAGTATAATCCAGGGAAATGTTTTGCCTGGCTTTGTATCTGTATTTGTACCTACCTATTTCCAGGTACTGGCACATCCAAACATCACGAAGTCTGGTCTTTTCTCTGGGCACCTTACCTCTGTGCTGGCAGCGTCCCAGGACCTGCCCACCAAATTCAGCGCTCTCTCAGGATGGTCGATGACATCTCATCATATAGCCTTGGGAGCAAATGGGAGCAGAGATAACAGATTTTGCATTTTCCCAGCAATGTGTTTATCTTAACTTTAGTAAAGCTTTTCCCCATTAACTTCCTCATAAACACACCGATGAGGCATGGGCTAGATAAGTGGATAGTGGCATAAACTGAAAACAGGTTGAAGTTCTGGGTTCAAGGGATTCTGATCAGTAGCATGAAATGCAGCTGGAGGTCAGTCACTTGAGGTGTACCCTGGGGTTGATACTGGACTCAACACTGTTTTGACTCTTTGTTACTGGACTGGTCAATAGTGGAGAATGCACCTTGAACAAGTCTGCAGATAGCAAAAAACCTGGGAGGAGTGGCTGATGCATAAGAAGGTTCTCATACCATTCAGAGCACCCTCAGCACACCGGAGAAATGGCAAAATAGGAACCTCATGAAGCTGAGCAAAAGGATGGGCAAACTCCTGCCCTTAGGGAGGAATAACCATAGACACCAGTAGACACTGGTGGTTGACTGACTTTGCAGGAAAGGGCCTGGGGTGGTGGACGCACAGCTGCTCACAAGCCTGCAAAGTGCCCTTACAGCGAAGAAGGCGCACAGCCTCGTGGCCTGCATGGGGGAGAGCACTGCCAGCAGCGTGAGGGTCGTGAGATTTCCCCTCTGCTCAATCCTGGCAAGACTGCATCTGCATGCTGGAGCAAGTACTGAAGTGAGTCCAATCAAGGACCATGAAGATGATTAAAGGCTTGGAGCATCTTTCATAAAGAGAAGGCTCAAGGAGATCTTGTCCATATGGATAAATAAGTGGATGGGCGGGAACGAAGAGAGAGCCAGACTGTTCTCATTGTACCAAGCAACAGGGTGAAAAATAACACATACAAATTGAAACACATTAAATTCCATCTGAGCACAAGAAAACATTCATGTTTTGGTAGGTTTATTTTTCTTAATTGTGGAAGTGGTCAAACACTGGAGTAGGTCTCCCATAGAGAGTCTTCATTCTTGGAGACACTCATAACTCGACATGGCCCTGGCCAACATGCTCTAGCTGACCCTCCTTGAACAGGGTAGGGTTGGACTAAACGTTCTCCAGAGGTCCCTTCCAGAGATTCTGAGGTCCCATGTAATGCCCACGGGTCCAGAACACTGCCCAGCAGCAGACCAGGAAGCTCCTCCTCTTTGCATCCTGAGGGAGAGGAAGGACACGTGAGCCCTCCCAGTTCAGTGAGGCAAGAGAGGCTGCTGCCCTGTGAGCACATGTGCACATGAGAGAGGATGCCATCACTTCTGCAGTGCTCTGCCCCTTCACAGTAGCTGTGAGGAGGCTGTAGGGCAGGCATTAGCACTTTCAGTTTCTCAGCACGCTGAACTCAGTCTCTCTGCTGCTCAAAGACTCTAACGTGGCTGAACTCCCTCCCTAAATGGATCCGGATAAGCTGCACTTGTCAGAGGTTAAGGAGGAAAGTAGCTCCTGGCCATGTTGCCAGGCTCATAGAACCATGATTGTTCCTCAGCACTGGGCAGAAAAGGACTCAGAAAGTAGCTCAGATATTGAAGGGTAAACACTGGATAGATCAATCTCACCTCACAACTTTAAAGAGATCTAATTTGACTGCAGAATGAAAAACTAACTTTACGAAACATTAACTATGTTATTCTTCCCATTACCTTCTGGAACCCTCATACTGAGAAGAGACCAGAAAAATACATGTCTGAGTAATATTTGGGGTTTTTTTTCCATCTCCCTATGCTCCCTTTGCCCAGTTTTGCTCTCTTTCCTGCACATTTGGAGGAGCAGGATGAACCCTAAACATGAACAGTTTCACTTCAGTGGTCATGGCATTGAACTGGTTTCTTATGCATACCTGTCACTTACCTCATTATGAGTAATAAGCTTCAGATGAATAAACCTAGAAGCTCACTAAAGTGCTGACAGCACTGAAATCCAAAAAGTGGGTTGAAATGAAAATTACTCATCAAACATGTCAACCAATAACGAAGCAAAGCTGGACTGCTCTGACAGTTACTGACTAAAAACAGAGATGTAAAAAGTCACACTTGGGGGGTTGATATCAGAGAAATAGTTGTAGCACAAAGAAAGCCACTTGAAAAAAGTATTTCACAAAAAAATAGCTACCATTTTCAGAAGTAATTTCACTGCATATTCATATCAAAAAATAACAGTGAAATTGTCCTAACTAATGATGAGAAAAATTAAAAAGTAAGCTTGCATGGCTAATATGTTAGAGAAGGTTCATCACAATTAAAATATTTTTTTCTCTGTTTTTAATTTGGGCAGAATACAGTTGTAAGTTCTTCTTTGCTCTCTCAGTGAATGACTTCATAGATCACCTAATTACTACAAGTGTTGACAGACTGATCTTGGCAAACTGCTTTTCAATAAGCATTTTATGTTCCATTATATTTAATAACATTTACAAAATGCAAAGCAACTGAAGAGTTATGGTTCACCTCAAGTATTACCTCTGTCTTTGTGTTCGTTCTTTTAATAGCTAAAAAATTAAATAAAAAAAATTATGAATTTGTTTTTGGCCTAGGGACTATTTTGAGTCATTCAAATAGATGTTCCATCATCAAAATCTTGGAATGTGACTGGAGTTTTTGGATGGTGGGGCAGAAAAGGAATTTAAAAAAGTACATATTTTTGTAAGATATTTTAGAGTTAAAAACATTAGTCAGTTTTAAATACATCATTTTAATAAAAGAATACAAGATCTGATTACTTTTTAATTATATGTAATTTGCAAATATCCCCCAAAACCGATATTCTCATTTCCCAAGTCTTGTGAAAAATGGCATCCATTGCATTCATTAGCATATCAAAAAGTCAGAGAAATATTTTAAGTATATGCCATAAAGCAGAAGACATTAAAAAAAAAAGATAAAGATTGATAATTACAGTGCAATTCTGCCCCACAGCCAGCAAAAACATCCCTTATTTTGCACAGGTACTGCTGTCAGTGGTCCATTACTTGTTTCAACCATAGCATTCAGCCAGCTCACTCTGTGGTCAGGAGCCTGCACTAACTCTGCTCTTGTGTAGGATTAGTGGAATTCTTCCCGGCTGTATTTTCAATATGATTGCCATGTAATCCTATTTATAGAAATTTTGTGGAATCTATACTAGCCAAGCAAAAGATGGTCCATATCTTGCTGATGTGAATACTTTTGAAATGTGGTGGCTGTAAATTGTTGTTGTTCTTTTGAAATCACTGAGGCTTGGCTGATTCAAAATAGAGGAAGGTAAACTCATGAGCCCAATTCACATGCATGAAATTTATGCCTAAAACTCATTGTTGTTGTTGTTGGGTTTGTTTTGTTTGTTTGTTTGTGTTTTTTTAATGAAACACAAGAAGGAAACATTGGTAAATCATTTGTACATTAATATTTAGCATATTGTGATCTTACTGTATTTCCAGATGTGCACCATATAAAAACTCTTTCAAAGAAGCTTTACCTTTTAACTTTCACCTTGAACTTGTGAACAACTTTAGCTCTTCCTTGGAATTATGTAAGGAGGTCTATGTTGCCTTCCAGAGAAAGCCAAGTAAACTCAATGGCAACAAGCATGAGTAACTCTAAAAGTGATCAAACAGTGTAAAAATAGCATTGTAAATCAGGAAAATAAACTGGTATTAATAAAATGAGCCAAATTACCCTTGAAAGCACACACTTTGCATAAACTTCAAATGTTAATTTCACTTCTGGTGCAAACAGGTGATTAAAAATTATAAGGTCATTTGAAGGCTACAGAGAGTTATAGAATCTATTTACCCATCCCTGGGATCCTCAAGACCTTTTACTATTGTTGCAGTACTCTGACTAGCTGCAGCCACAGGATGGTGCTCATGGACTTTGGATACCACGTTAAAAATCTGTGAGGAGAGAGGGGGAAAAAAAATTAAAAGAAAGAAAAAGAGAGGGAGCCAGACTCTCCCTTTGGCAGGCTGTTCCTTGTCCTACCCTGAAATACATAAGCTAGCAAGAAGTCATGGATTTACCGAGTCGTCAAGGGCATTGAAAATAGACTGATCCATCAAGGGAAGCCAGTAGATATAATCTTTTTGGAGCTGAGCAAAGGTTTTGATACTGTGTCTCACAGTATCCTTCTGGACAAAATGTCCAGCACACAGCTGGATAACTGTGCTACCTGAAGGGTGAGCAAGTGGCTCATGGGTCTAACACAAAGAGATACAGTGACTGGGATTACATCAGGATGGCATCCAATCACTCCATCCTTTGCCCAGTGCTCTTCAACATCTTTATTAACAACCTGGATGCAGGACTCAAAGGAATACTAAGTTTGCAAACAACACTAAATTGGGAGGAGCTGTCAACTTGCTCGAGGGCAGGGAGGCCCTGCAGAGGGACTTTGATAAGTTAGAGGACCGGGCAATCACCAACCATAGGAAGTTCAACAAGGAAAAGTGATTCTGCACCTGTGACAGGGCAACCCTGACAGTGTGTATAGACTGGGGAATGAGACACTGGAGAGCAGAGCTGCAGAAAGGGATCTGGGATTCCTGGTCGATGGCAAGTGGAACATGAGTCAGCAGTGCCCTGGCAGCCAGGAGGGCCAACCATGTCCTGGGGGGCATCAGGCAAAGCATCGCCAGCCGGTCAAGGGAGGGGATTGTCCTGCTTTGCTCTGCACTGGGACAGCCTCACCTTGAATATTGTGTGCAGTTTGGGGCATCACAAAATAAAAAAGACATAAAGGTATTACAGAGTGTCCAAAGGAGGGTCATGAGGATGGTGATGGATCTGGAGGGGGAAGCCTTATGAGGATCAGCTGAACTCACTTGGTTTGTTCAATCTGGAGGAGAGAAGACTGAGGGGAGACTTCATTGCAGACTTCAACATCCTCATGAGGGGAAAGAGAGGGTCAAGTACTGATCTCTTCTCTGTCATAACCAGTGACAGAACTTGAGGAAATGACATGAAGCTGAGTCATTTGAGGTTTAGGTTGGATATTAGAAAAAGGTTCTTTACCCAGAGGGTGCTGGAACAGGGAAGGACTTCCCCAGGGAAGTGGTCATAGCAGCAAGCCTGTCTGAGTTCAGGAAGTGTTTGGACAAGGCTCCCAGGCCCATGGTGATTCTTGGGGTATCCTACACAGGGCTAAGAGTTGGACTCAATGATCCTGATGGGTCCCTTCCAACTCAAAATATTCTATGATTTTATGATTCTATGATCCATTTCCTGGTTTTCTGGAAATTACAGTTTAGCTAAATACCTAAATTAGGGACTGAAAAGGTACAAACTGTATCACATTTACTATCAATGAGCTGAAAATTTTATCGCTTCAGAGGAATTGTTATCTTGCAAGCTACTCTTCTTGACCGGTATGAGTGTTGGTCATTGCACACAGCTGGCAATACAGTAGAATAACTGCAGATGACAGGATCTAGGAATCTGGTAGATGCTTTTCAGATCTAGGAATGCTTTCAAACCTCTGCTATAGAAAACAACTGGACTTAAAGAGTTTCTTTGAAGCTCAAACACTTCTGCAGTTTCCGTGGAAAGATGCACTATGAATTTGGACAACAGTCTGCAGGATTTGGAATCCTACTCAGCAATGGAAGGTCCTTCCTTACAGAGCTGGTCAAAGTCATCTCCCTGAGACTTACTGCCTTCTCCTTCCCTAGAAGGGGCTCATATTTATATTAAGAAAGGATGCACATCTCTGTATCACTTATGCCTGTTTCTTAAATGCAGTCCTTCAGTGATTTCATTTGTAATTTTATACAGATGACCAGGCATGTTGTAATGAATATTTTTATTCACCTCTTAAATTCTCAGTACTTACAAACTTTGTGACTAGTAGCCTTAATTGTAAATTCAGTAGGGTATACCACAGGGTAGCTCATATTTCTATAGGAATATAGATCCTGCAATTCCATGTACCATTGCAGTGTCTATGTATACGGCAAAAAATGTACATATGTACTACAACACTTCTAATCAAGGTTTTTACTAAGCCAGACAAGTGCTGGAACACTTTAATATAAATATTTCCCCGATGAATCACTAATCCACACATTTCAATAGATGGCGTGGGGGGATACTTGCATTCCAAACCGTACTGCGGAGTAGTCAGGCACCTTCTAAATCATTTCTAAACAAAGTGAATGAGAATCTTTAGGGAGAGGAAAATGAGTTAACAGGTAAAAACCCCAGAAGACCACGGACACTGGCTAGCCCAGCACCTGCCCGTGGCCCCAGCCCTGCCTCCCCTCCCCTCCCCTGCCGCGCACCTGGCCGCGCCCCCGCCGCGGGGGTCGGGCTCGGGGGCGGAGGGTGGGATCTCAAGGATCGCTCGTGCCTCTCCCCCCCCGCTCCTTTCCACCTTCTGCTCTATAATTGCCCGCCCTCCTTTCGCTACCCTTTCGCCTTATCAGATGCGGAGCGGACAGCGGGGAGGGAAGCGGCTGTCCCGCAGCCCCGCCTGAGGAGGAGCGGCCGATGCCCGCACAGGTCGGTGTGAGCTCCGCTCCGTCTCCCTCGGGGCCGGGGCGAGAGCCCTTCCTGCCCACCTGCCCGGCCACCCCCGCGGCGGAGGGAGCGGAGCCCCGGGGAGAGAGTGGGGTGAGGGAGGAGGAGATGGAGGGGTGGGAAGCGGTGAGCCTGAGCTGGGGCGGGGAAGCCCCTTAGAAACTCCTGCAAAGGCCTTACTTTTGAAAATAATAACAATTAAAAAAAACAGCCAGTCTCACTGGCGATGTGACGAAGGGTCTGGCTGATGCCCGCGTCTCGCCGCCTGTTCATCATCCATCCATCCATCCATCCATCCATCCATCCATCCATCCATCCATCCATCCATCCCTGCCGCGGCGCGTCCCGACAGGTCGCTCCGCCCCGGCGGCCGGGGGCGGGGTGG
>VWZF01004736.1:743707-888958 GCA_013396755.1 Sclerurus mexicanus | reverse complement strand
CGGTGGAGACAACGCGGTCCCCGCTGTCCCTCCCTCCACCCGGGGCGGGGGACTCTCGGTTTCTCAGGGTGGGCGCTAGTGGTGGGCAGCGCCCCGAAGAGCAATCTGGAGCGGGCCGGGCTGGGTCGTGCTGTGCCTTTGGCTCTGTGGGACGTGGACCCGAGGAGCGTGTGCCTGTTCCCGGACCGCTCCGTAACGAGATACCGAGATAGCAGAAAAAAACTCGGAGTGACCTGCCCGTCCTGGGGAGGGGAGCCAGGACGGTGTGGAGGCGGCTCAGCCTCCTCCCCTGGGCTGGGTGCGCGTCCGCAGGCAGGGCAGCACGGAGGGATGAGTGCGGCGTTTGTCCCGGCTGGGACCTCTCGAGGGCGGGTTGTTCCCCCAGGAGAAGGTGCCCTGTTGCCGGGCGGGCGTCCTGGAGCCCAGCTGGGACAGGAGCTGCGAACTTGCGGTGCGGGGCTCACCTCGTGGCAGGGCTCTTGGCTTGGGAGGATTCAATCTCTGCTCCCAGCGCTATTCTGGCAGATAAATGATTTACCAAATACTCAATACTAAAAGGTGAAATGTATAAAAAGCAGGAGGAATAGGATATTTCGTTTTAACCCCAACTGATATCAGCCACCAGGTGGCTACAGACAGGTGGTTGCCTTTCCTGGTTGAGTGAACCTTGACGTGTGGATATTGCAAAGGTGAACTTGTGCCTAGTTGATCCAGCACTAGTTCTGTCTATCCCAATAAATCTGATTTCTCTGCACAGTGGCTCTTCTCTAAAAGCAGCAGTAGTGAGTGTTTCTACACAGACTTACTGGTAAGGTAGTATTTCTAGCAGTTATTATATTAAATTTAGCAGATGTGGAATTGAACCACCGCTGCTAGTGAATATTTTAGTGTCTGGGTTATTACATGGAAAGAAATCCACACATCATTAGTGGTGACTGCATGGAAGAATGAGTTGTACTCTGTTCTTTGAAGTCTCTATTTACTTGATCCAGGTTGTATTTCTGAGTGAGGGATGAAAAATCCATACCCACTGTGAGATACAGAAAGAGCAGATTTCAGACTGTTTTAAGACTCTTCATTCTTCCTATTGCCTGTCACTAGGCAGCCGTCTGCTGACTGTGGTCCTTGAGTGTCTGGCTCTTTGGTTCATGTAGTGGGAAGCCTGGGCACTTTGCTCAGGCTTCTGAATTCTGTCTGTAGGACGTGCCCTAAGAACTGGACATACCAATATATAAATTTCTGGTGCACCTCTTTGTTACTGGATTTAGCCTCTGTCTTGAGAGATATATACTGTAAGAGATGGAATTCAAAATATGTGTTTAAGTAATGTGAAATTTGTTGGTAATTTGGCTAACACTTTGATGAGATGGAATTTACAATGTATAAACCCTCTATATATTTCAAGGAGTTGTATCAAGCATTTGTGACTGGGATTTGTGAAGTAGACCTACCAAGTCCTGGAATAACTATGGCAGATTGTAAATACTTGAAGAGAGAAGGAAATGTAGGTCTTACCATCTTATCTGTTTAATAATGGTTGAGGTACTTCTGTCTGCTTTTTATAATAGTTAGTGGTTGAACCACTTGCTTTGTGCCTTCATCAGAAGTCCGGGAAAACGTGGAAGGCAAATACAGCAATAGTATGTTGGAAATATTAGGGAAAATGACACAGGAGCTAGCTGGGAGGAACCTGCGACACAGAAATACATCAACCAAAATTTATGCAAGTAAACCTTTAAATGCTGTTTTGTTGACAGCAAGAAATCTACTATTAATTATCTTAGTTTGATTCTTCTGTAGAATTCTAACAGGAGAGGGCAGCAAAAATTCTTCTTCTTGGCCCAGAAAATTGACTAAAACTAGTACAGTAAAGTTGAGTGATAGATAAATGTAGGATGTTAGGAACCTCTTGATGTATCTTGAGAGATACTTCTGTATATCTTGAAAAACGGTACTGGGATGTGTTAAAGGCTGGGTTCAGATGATGAAACTGGTACTATTTTTAATCTGACTTCTGTGGACAGATAAATTACTGCTTCTGGAACTTATTCTTTGGCACCAGAATTGCTTCCTGTAACCCAGCTGCTTCACCTGGGATTACATTGAGCACTCATATACTGCTGCATCCTAAAGTGTTGATGTTCCTAACTGGTTAGGTTAGAGTAAATGGTTTTGACCATGATATTACCTACTCTAAGTGCAGGTAGTACAACAGAGAGCACAGACTACATTAAGGTAGAAAAAGGCGAAAAAGAGTAGGCTGTAGAGGACAGTGAGAAGAAGTCTTGCGTTCCTTCAAAACGAAGTTCTGCCTTTTTTGACAAGCTTCAGAGTTCTTTGCCACAGGCATCTTCATAGGGTGCTTGCAACACTGGATTGTATAGAGATACATGTTGTACCTTGTTATGCATAGCATACTCTATTTCCAATACTCGTGTATGCTTAGCAAGAAATATAGTGTTTCTTTTTACATGGGCCAAGTTTTCAGAGCTATTGAGTAGCCCAAATATGGTTCTTAGTCCCTTTCAGGTAAAATATGCTTTGATTATAAAATTGCTGCCAGGAAATTTGGGCTCCACTGATGTCTGTGAAAAATTTCTATTTTTTTTAATGGAATCCAAATTTTGCCCACAATTTTTATTGAAGTGGATGCTTGATCTTTGCAGGTTTAGTAAGTTTTTCTGGTCTATGTGTTTTCAGACCTGCTGATACTGTGTGTATTGAGGGGAAGAAGATGCTTTGTCGGTATGAGATACGGAGCTGTTTCCTCTTGGCTTTTCTAGCTGTCACAGCTTTTTTCGTCAGTGATGCTCAGGGCCAAGGTAAGTCGTAAATAAAAAGATGGAGCTTTTCACTCTAACGTGCAGAAATAGACTTTCTTATTCCAAATGCAAGTGTTACTTTCCTCTTAGTATGATGTGATCCAGTACTACTGAAATGAAGCAGGAGTTTTGCTGCTGATTTTTTTTTTGGGGGGGGGGGGCAAGGAGGAGTATAATTACATGTTCATGTGTGCTCTTTGAATGTAGTGTTTCAAATAGTGTAAATATTTGTGCAAATTTGTGTCTGTTGAAGTGAGTTAGGCACAACATTTTTTTACTCTTATTTATATCAAAGTACTGACCAGAAATTGCTATGACTGTGCTCCATGTAATCAAGTAAGTTTGAAGGATCAGTTGTGATATTAAGCTTGTATGGAATACATTTGTCTTCTTTGTTGGAACAGTAGGTGTTGTAACACATATTATTCCATATTGCACAGATCTGTGAAGTGTCACACACTACTTCTGCAGCTTTTAAAAAAATTCTCCTTGAGGAGTATTAAAGGATACTGCTGGGATTGTTAGGCTTACACACTTGTTGGATTGTATTGACAGTGGCTTGACTTCTAGAAAAAGTTATCCTATTGCTTGGGGAAGGAGGGAGGAAGAATGTCAATGAGTTTTTGTGATTTCTAAAGAAAGATGTTTCTCTCAGCTTTATATTTATGAAATCCCTTTGATGTGAGACTGCATGGGCATAGCTGGGAGCAGAATTTGATGCTGGGACTCTTCTAAAGTGTTTTGTATAATGCATTATTCATGAGCACATTCGGAGACTATTGGCAACCTGAGGCTTTCAAAGTTCTGATAAATGCAAGTAGTGTTGTTCAGTCTGCGTGGCACTCCAGTGCTGGGGAAAAGTGCCATCTTGGATGTTTGGGAATCTGTGAGCACTTTACAAGCCCCTCCCAGAACTCAGGGACACATGTTAGCTGTAATATTTGATGTTGGTGATGTGAGGTGAATGAAGAAATATATGTTCCCAATGTTCAGTGCATCAATTCTGGTCAGAAATGAGGTCCAGAATGTTTGTGACTTAATGAGTCAATAAAGCAAAGCATATGGTTAGTCCTTTCTGTGTATTTCCTAATACATATGGTTAAGATTTACAAAACAGGACTGGGGGTTGAGATGCATCTCCAGAAAGTTTTGCAAAATTCCTTGATCTTGGAAAACTATGTTCTTCTGCACTTTTTTTTTGTTTGTTTGTTATTATTTAAACTTTGATTTAGTCAGTTATATGTAAGGGAAAAACTTCTCCCACTATTAATACAATAAAATGAAGGTCAGAGAGGATTTCTTCCACAGTAATCACACTAGCAGAAGCTAGAGTTGGTGTACTTGATGAGTAAAGAACAATACTTCCCTTGTTCTTACACTCTTTCAGCAAGCATCAGCTGTGGAATGCTATCAGCACGTGATACTAAGCTAAGTGGACTAGTGCCTTGGCCCAATATGACTGTTATTTTATTGAATGAAGTGATATAAAGTCTCTATTTCATGTTCACGTAAAAAAATATTTATTTTTACACTTAAACTAATAAGATGTTTCTCAAATCCTTTCTTTTCTCAAGGTTGCCACTCCTTGCAATAAGCTCTTCATGCAGCTGGTTAACTATTTGAAATTTAATACAGCACTAACAGTATGTTTGTAAGAAACTGTACACTCTGCCAAGGTGTAGGAAGAGCTGGTATTAGTTCCAGCTTGTGTTTCCTTCCTTTGGCAAAGGTGCTCAGGTAAAGGTGTGTAATGTGACTTCTTGGAAATGAGACTGTGTTTGGGAGACTGAAGCCAACATGCCTGAAGCTACAACTTATTCCTTCAGCTGAGCTACGTGGTTCTGTCTCATTTATTGCCTGAATGCCTTATAAACCACATAGTGCTGTTCAGTTTTTACTCAACAATTATTTTTTTAAGCACTGCTGTTTCTTCCCCATTCAGTATAATGTATAAATAACAAGTTTTGTCTACTTATGTTCTTATATAGTAATGAAAATAGTGCTGGGCAAGAAAAATACTTTAAAATTTTTCGTTTATTCATAAAGTAACTTGGTTTGAGAGCAATGTATTTAAAGATAGAAACTTTTCTTTGTGTAGCAATAAGTTCCATGTGTTACTACTGTAATTGCTAAGTAATTGCAGTGCATATTAACTTGTTCAATTCTTACGACAAAAGTGACTTGGAAACCACATGTTTAGTTAGTATCCAATCTTAGACTGCTGGATGTCTTGGAGAACTGTATATAGGTGATCTGTGGTATTTTTCCTTTTCATTAAGATACTGAATAGTTGAAAACATTCTTTCCCTAGTTGTCCACAAGAGTTATGTGTTTGGAGTGGTAATTTATCTGGTGGCATAAACCAAAGCCTTGAACTTGTCAGTTTTCTTTTGGGTGACTGCTCTAATGTTGCTGAAGGCCATTCTCTTTTGCATTCCTGTAAAACCACTTAATGAGATCTAGCTACTGATTTTTATCAGTTAACTGACTCAGCTTGGATTAACTTTTTTCCCTTTCTGCAAGAAGTGAGATTTTGTTCCACAGACAATAAAGGTCCAAAGAAATAAAGATATCCTCTTAAGGTTGGTGAATGTGTAGTAATTCCCATCAATATTTTGTTGTCTGTTCGAGTGTTAGATTTTTAACTTCCTTAGCTATATGTACTTTTCTATGCCAGAACATTAGTCTTTGCACAACTAAGACACAGCTGATTATCTGTCTAGTGAATAATTATTTTCTTTCCTATGGTTAATTGTTGTATGGGAATGTCCCTTCCCCTGCACTGCAACTTTTGATACCAAAAGTACCCAGTGAAAATTGACCAGTTATGTAAAGACTATTCTGGCACAACTTTCTTAGTCTTTCACATTGTAACTCTGTAGTAAACAAAACAAACTTTTGGTGATTGTGTCCTTCTTTGCTTGTAAGATCTGTGAATGTTTTTTTCAGGGGCTCAAAAAATTTACCTGGTTTGGTGATGGCTAATAGCAATTAGGCCAGAACTATGCTTCTTTGTTAGAAGGTGCTTTCATAAGCTGTCATGTTGAAAGTAGGATGGGAAGGAATGATAGGGAAGGAAGAAGATGGCAGAGAAAATGAACTCTGAAATTCTAAGACGTGATTGTTTCTTGTGTCTATCCTTGGTGTTACCTTGTTGCTCTCTGCTCTGCCTCTTAATCCCCATACAAATTTACCACTTAATCCTAGTTAAATCTGCAGCATTTTCACACTTGCATACAGTCATTGTTTAAAAGTTTATTTGCTATTCCTGAGACAAAATAAATAATAAAAGGAATTGCAGATTTATAAACTTCTAGCTATGATTTGTCACTCTTGGTTCATTCAGCCTAAATTTATTGTGATTTATGTATAGCTCAAAGACACAATGAATCTTGAGAATGAGTTAAAAGCTGTAATCCATAATTACAGACTGCTTGGCTTTAAAAACTTTTTGCCATACTCTGTGTAATTTTTTTTAACAATTATAGCATGCTGAATGTTCTTGCAGAAACCTGCCCATCAAAACATTTTGCAATATGAGGGCCAAATTTTCAAAGAAATGTTGTATTTGCAGCAATTCCTGCACTTCTGCTTGCAGCCTCTTTTTGTCTGAACTTCAGAGAGGTGACAGGCAGACTGAAGGCAAGGTCTGACAAGACTGTGTCCAGCAACTGAGGATGTGCACAGGTTGGGTGTAAGCCCAGTGCTGAGAATCAGAACAGTTTTAAATGTGTAGGGTTGGTGTGTTGCCTACTGTTTCTGTCCCCTTGCCTCTCTTCTTGAGCTTGTTCTCTAAAGTCTTTGAGAATGTGGAGGTGTTACTAAGATGTTCCTGGTACTTATGTACTCTCTTGTCTATGTTCTGGTGTTAAGTACCTTAAGACAGAGAATTGCATGACCTGCCCTTGGTCTGACAAAACTGCCACTTATGGAATGAGATGCTGATGCAAGGGGATACATCTCTTGTATTAAATCTTCAGATTTTTACTTCTAAGATCCAAAATGTATTTAATCGTAGATGACATGAAAAAAACACACACCCCCAAATCTCAAAAACCTACAGCCTGCCTCTCTCCTTCTTTCTTCCCCCGAGCTGTTGGAAAAAGTAGCATGTAGGAAAAAGTAATCAGTTCGGGACAGGTCTTTGGCTGCTGCTTGTGCCAGAGCTGCATTGGCTGTAGCAGGTCAAATGGAGGGGCCAGAGACTGTTGGCTAGCACGTTCTACCTCTTGAGTCAGATGCTCCATGTGCTGTAATCCTTAAATCTCAGAAGTATCAAGAGAACTGTTGGTTTAATATATCTAATGGACCAGCAAACTGCAGGCTTGAGTCTAGTCAATTAAGAGCTATCTTAGCCCCAGGGAAAAGAAAGTGCTACTTTCCTGCTTCAGATTTCCCTTATTTCTTAGATTGACTAACAGAAACCTTAAGGGTGGTAGTGGCAGAGACACCAAGGGTTTGAAAAATGAAGGAGAAAGTTCAGGGGGCTGTGGAGGCAGTGGGAAAAGGAGGAGTAAGGCTGATGGAGGTGTTAAGATTTTTCTAGCCCTTTCTGTGGTTCAGCCTCTGGGTAGCTTCCCTGGTTGCCTTTCCCTGTAGATCAGTTTGTTCTCTGTGAGCCAAACCCCACTCAAATGTATGATGATTTCCCATTATGGACAGCCTTGAATACCACAGGCTGCACTGCTAGGAGCTCTGCTGTTCAGTGAACGAGGGGTGTGCCGCCCCGAAGTAGAGCAGAAATCTTATGTAGAGTGTTTGGCAGCATCAGTGGAGCTTGACTGAGCAGAGGCATGCAATGCCATGAAAAACTAATTTATGTGCTGAGACACTAAGTTTCTGATACTACAGTAACAACAAGGGGCGGTTTTTCCATTTGTTCTTGTGTGGGTTGCTTCACTGATAAATCACCTCTTTCTCAATCATTTCATGCTTTTATACATTTCACCTGCTGCTTCAGTTTGAAACCTAGGTGATGGCATAATATAAACAAAAGCCAGATTTGCTTACTATCCCAATTGCCCCCGTCTAAATCTCGACTTGCCTGTGCATGCCTGCTAGTCTTGATAAGACTGAAGCAGAGTTTGCAGCTGCAAGTCATTGTGCTGCTTAAGCCAGGTTTGCAAATTGAGCAGCTGATGTTCCCTCTGCCTTGTACATGCCTGTCTTTTCTCTTGGTTATTCTCTCTTCATGAGGATTTGAAAATTTGGCCCTGAGTGACATTAAATGTGGGGAAACACCCATGGTAATGAGAGGTAGAGGAGTCCAGGTCATGCATATTGCCAGTGTAAGCAAGGGGAGCAATTTTAATTCCCATATATTAACAAAGAGCATTTTTATTACCAGCTTTGCCTGCTAAACTAGAGTCTTAACATCTAACATTGTTTGTCTTTCTGTCCTCTGCTGTTAGGTTTTTAGTTTGTTTTTGTGAAGATATAAATAAAAGGTCTGTCTGAGGGAAGTAGTGCACCCGGGGATATCATTTTACAAACTAATAAACTGATGTATGTGACATTTTGAATAACATGCATCCTTTATCATTAAAATTTTGTGTTGTCTTCCTATATGTGTTTATTTTTGTTTGTTTAAAATTGATGGTTACTTTTTATTTGAATTTAAAATGTTGTTTTCTTTCCAAACTTGCAGTGTCCCCACCAACAAGACTAAGATATAATGTAGTGAGTCCTGACAGTGTACAGATCTCTTGGAAAGCCCCCAAAGGGCAATTCACTGGATATAAGCTTCTTGTCACTCCGAGTTCAGGTAAAAGTCTGTATGTTTTCTTTTAAGGTGAAAGGACTGTATAAGAGAGACAAGCAAAGTTATGCATTTGTGGGATTTTTTTTTAATTTTTTTTTGGGTCTTTTCTGTTACAGGTGGGAAAACGAATCAATTAATTCTTCAAAACACTGCAACCAAAGCAATTATTCAAGGTCTAATTCCAGATCAAAACTATGCCCTTCAGATCATTGCATTCAGTGAAGACAAGGAGAGCAAGCCAGCACAAGGCCAGTTCAGAAGTATGTGTCTCTTTATGCCTGACATGCAGAATTTATCTGATGTTTAGTGTAACTTAAAGGGTAACAAGTCTGACACAAAGGGGGATGATGGAAAAACACTTTCTTCTGTGGTGGAAGGATAATTAAAAGCCACAGATTTTAACTGGTACAAAACAACTGGAGGCCTGAATTGATTGCACAGGAGATTCTTGCATTAGGCTATCTTTGTTTCCATTGGATTGGTATCCCTTTCTTCCTCGTTTCCATTAGGAAATCAGATGGTATCTCATGGAAAGATCTTCAGTGAGTGAAAAGAAGGGAAGTGCTATATTCTGATACTTAAAAAATTTCATTTTTATTAAAACATTATTGCTGTGCAAATTGGCAACTAGTTGCTAGTTCCGTACTTTGAAAAGCTGAACTCTTACTCATATTCAGCTGTCAAAATATGTTTACAAATTTACTTTTTCATCTGACCAAGACATGCTCTTAATGTCTATATCATAGTGAGATATATATGTCTCAGCTGATTTATCTTGATCTACATGTTAAACATGAATTTGGAATTTGGTCCATAAAGACAAAAATGTGACAGTGTAGGAGTACAGTTGAAAGCCTACTGAATTCCCTTAACACTGAACATTTCTCACCGTCATTGCTAAACTGCCTTTCTCTTAAAACCAGCACAAGATAAAATATGCTGAGTGCTTGATGTGATATATGTCAAAGTCCTTCTAGCATTTCATCACTACAGCTTTGTGTTTAGTATCCTAAGTTCTGTCCTAGTTAGAAAACCCACAAAACCACAGATTACTTTAGCATTAAAGAGAAGTGCATAGAAAGCTACAGCAAATTCTGTAATACTAGGTGTGGCTGGTTTTTAAATGACCTTTACTCTTTAGGAAAAGTAGAGCTGGCAGCTTAATTTAAGAATATGGGGATTGTGTTCTATTTAGCATACTCTCTTTGCTGTAGGTGAAAACACGTAATAATAACAGTGAAGTTTCATGTAACATTATGATGCCTTGCATGAGTAAAACCAGATTTATATACAAATCCTTCTTTTTTGCTGTCGTATTGTAGAGTTTTTCCCCCCCTTTTCTGACATGTGGTCACTAATTCTTGAGATGAAAAAAGATGAAACATATAAAAAGCTTTGAGAATATAGTTTGGTTTAGTACATTGGAAGTATGGTTTTAATGCTGCTGAGTTATAACTCGTGTGCAAAGAATTCTCAAGCCTATAATAAAATTTGATGGTTAAAAGAGTATTTCTCTTTATATAGCCAGGTATATATTCTTATTCTAGTACATAGTATTAATTAATTTAGATCAATGTGGATTTTTTTTTCCTTTGAAACTGCACGTGTAAAAACATGCCCTCGATAAAATTTTTGACTGTGTAAATATTTGAGTAAAACTGGTGTCTTCTTGTCTATTCTTCCTATGTGGTGAGAAGTTTGACAGCTCCCAAATCCAGAAATCTCTGTTGGGATGTGACCAACTTGTCTCCTTTGAGCATTTTCAGCCTTTTATAGTATTTCTCTGGAGACTTGCCCCTTGATAACACTAGCATTAGAGGAGGCGATCAGGCATCTCCTTAGTTTTTAGCCTTTTCTCAAAGGAATGCTCTTAGAAGACAAAGCAACAGCACCTTTTTTATTGGTGTTATTCTGGTTATTTCACCTCTCCTCTTTTAGGGTTTTGTTCAGTTAAGGGTTAAACCCAGACTTCTGACTAAGACCTGGTGTCTGTAACCCAGCTAAAAACCAAGATCTACCTTGGCAGAAGCTGACTCCTCAGCAAGCTTGTGGACTTGAATTTGGTTCTGATTCAGTTTTGCAGTTGTTTACTAAAGGCAGAGGTGATGCACAGGTACACATACTGTGCTAGTAAGAAGAGGTGTTGTTCTCACCTCTATACCTGGAGTGCGAGGACTGTAGGCTCTACAAAGAGTTATCACACCGAGAAGATTACATTCACATGTTTAATGGTGGTTTGGTGTCTTCCTAAGATCTTAGTCTTGTGGTTTTATTTTGGATTGGAACTTGGAGCATTCCTGGTTGATTTAGATATTCCATATACTGTTGGGTAAATTAGTGAAATCCATTTCACTTTGGCTCCACTAATGTACAACAGAGTGCTTGTACTGTCTCTTACACAGCCAAGACAACCTTCTTTCATCCCCTCACGGTGGTTTTTTTTGAATGATGTAGCACAGAGAGACTTTGGTCCTGGCTAAAGCTCAGTGCCTGCTTGGATGAATGTCAGTCATAAATGAATTCTACAGAAACTAAAGAGTTAATTGGAGTAGAATCTTATTTTCTATGAAAGATATTCTCAGATTCATTGTTTTAAGCTCTTCCTGGCTATTGTAGGCATCTGGAGTGTGGATACCAATTAGCATTCTAAGGAAATTTTGGAAGGGATTGTTTTGGTTTTTTCCTAATACCTGACTTCAGCAATGATTTTGCCAGAACCTTTCAGACTAGTATTAGAGCAATAGTGGCTACTAATGTAATATTAGGAATTGCTAAGCAAGCTGGGTTCTGCGTGACTGTTGTGACATATTTGGGACATAGAAAGGGAGGTATCCCACCCACTTGTGGGACGGGCAACTGTTGAAGTCTCAGCTTTGGAGCAGCCTTGCACTCACGGGAGTATTTGGTGCCCTGAACACAGATTTGGGCATGGGATCTAAGCTGATTCTGTAAAGAGGATAGTGTAACAGCTGGCTCATGTGCTTTTGTGTTGACTGAATTGGAGTGGAACTCTGCAATGCTGGACATTCCCCAGCTAGCTTTGCCAATTTTCTGGACTATATTTCCAGTGTGGGAGCTCGTCCGCATGGGCTTAGGTGCTGATGTCACTGTTGGACTCTCCTGTGTGAGGAGAGTCACTTTTGAGAACTTTAATGATGATAGAATAGGGAAAGATCCATAAAAACAAAAAAACCAAAGGGAGGGAGGAAAAACCCAGAAACAGTCACTTGTTACCTAAGTGTATCTTAAGAAGTTGTGTGCAACTGCTTCATCTGGAGGAAGAAAATTACATGCTTCTAACTGCATTGTTTCTAGATTAATTGATTATTTTTCCCCCTTACTTTTCAGTTAAAGATATAGAGAGAAGAAAAGAAACAAATAAACCCAAGGTGAAGGATCCAGAAAAAACAAATGCGAGTAAACCAGCTCCAGAAGGTCAGATCATAACACATATGACTTATGTGATATTCTTAAAATAATCAGCGTCTTTATTTAACTTGGCCATTGTAGAGATTTTCTGTAAGTCAGTACTTTAAATCTGGTTCCCAGGGTTAAATTAAACAGAAGGGAAAAACCAGTATTTTCAGGAATATTGGAGAGTTGCTACAACAGAGGCTTGCTTTTGGTTCTGTGTTTTGCTTTACCAGTTTATAAAGTACATACTAAATACCACCATGAATAGACAAAAATTATTAAAAAATCCTGTTGCCTGTACTTCCCCCTGGGTGCACTTTGAGCAGTGAAAGAATCGTGCATGTGTGTGTAATGACTCTGTATCATCCTGGCTGTAAGACAGACTTGCATTACTGATTCACAGCTAAAATCAATTGATACTATTGTATGACTAGGCATATATAAGTATTTGAATATATATATAACTATTGTATAACTTGATAACTCTGTTCTAATGCAGGTTATATATATGAAAACATTTGAAATGTTTTGAGGAAGGGGAAAAAAAAAGGAGTTAATTTTGTTTAGTTGCAAAGAGCTGGTGAAATGTGATATTGCTTGCCATGAGAAGTTTGTCTAGCATGGATGAAAATCTAGTTCATGCTTATTATACAGCTCTATTTCCTGTTATTCTAAAATTCAAATAGCATGTTCTTTATGAAGTAACCCCAACAGTAATTATTCCCTTCAGTGATTATTTATGATGTACAGAACATACACAGATGAGAAGGGTTTTGGTATGACCTTAAATAGTCTCTCTGTGAATATACTGGATAGTTCCCCCTTCCCTTTTGGCTCAGTCTCCAGCAATGCAAGTATCAAAGGCCTCACCCAAAGCTCCTTGAAGCCCATGCAAATTTTTCTCACTTCAGTGGGTTTTTATTCTTACTGCACATACTTGTGTCATGTTTTATTTATTGACACTATACAAGTTTGTTTCCATACAGCATTTCTCAAGCCAAAGCACCCTTGAATTCCATTGGGTACATTGGGAAAATGTTAGCTAGTGTTTGCAACACTTAAAGACACAAGTTACACCTTCTAGTACATGATGGGGCAGTGAATAGGTGATCTTTCCTACATGATGTTTGGAGAAAAACTGAGTTGGAAGAAATGAGAGAACTAAAGAAGGAAAATGTGATTTGCTTTCTTAATGAAGGACAAGTGATAAAAGTTGAAGGAGGGAAAATTGGGCCTGTAATAGGAAAATGTTGATTCAATGCAGACAGAGGAAAGTGTCTGCCAGACTGTGGGAGAGGATTTGTGCTTTTTCATGGAGTAGGGGCAAAAATACAATTGGCAAGAGGAGATTGGATATGCAGTCCCTCCCTGTTTAGGATTCTTGTTTACTTGTGAAGTCACTTTCCTCCTTTCTGAACAACCTTTTACTTATCTGAAATTCTGTTGTATCAGGGCAGTTTGTATCAGAACAAAACAAATCTCCATCCAACACTTGTGAAAAGCTATTGCCTTACACTTATTGTAGCAGGTTTTACTAGAAGACTGGGGTATAGATTTGAAAAAAAAAGGTGAAACTTACAAACATCTTGATCGGCAAACCTGACCAAAAAGAAAATAATATTACGCTCATTTTTATGAATTCTTGAATTTGTTTAGCCCTATTCCCAACCCAGCTATATTTTATTGTAAAGTAATATACCCTTTTCTTATAGTCTAGCTATTGCATATTTCTTCCCTTTGCGCAGTATAATGATTATTCAAAGTGATGGAGATTCCAACTGAATGACTTCAGTGGGAGTAGGGTGAGATTCCAAGCGAAAACATTGTACAAAAATAACAGCATCAGCAAAAAATGTGTAGCCGGGGTAGAAGTGAATTCAGAACTGATACTCAGAGTAATGGTATCAAACATTTCCTAGCTTAACGTATAAAGACTGTTCTGTCTCGAATTGAAATTGGATCAAAGAAATAAGGAAGAGTCTGTGAAAGAAGTGGATTAAAGAAGTAGGTGCCAAATTTTATGGCAAACCCATGAGTAATAACTTGATCCTCTGCAGATGTTTGACAGGAAATTGAGTACGACCAAATGAATTCAGGCTAGCAATTAATTGGTTTCATAACAATTTAGAGTGTGGCAAAATTTGATGGATTTAATAGCAACCCTGATACATTCTGTGGCTGCGTTTATATCCATAATCTGGTTTGGTTGGCAAGTTCTTTGGAGTTAACAGCACAAAGAAAAAAATATTAGAATCATAAAATCATCAAGGTTGGAAAAGACCTGCAAGTTCATAAAGTCCAACCTTTGATCTAATACCACCATGCCCACTAAACTGTCTTACAAAGTGCCACGTTCACTTGTTTTTTGAATGTTTTCAGGGATGGTGTCTGCACCACTTCCTGGGAAGCCTATTCCAAAGCTTAACCTCTCTTTTCTGAAGAAATTTTTCATAATATCCAACCCTAGTGCAACTTGAGGCCATTTCCCCATATCCTATCCTTTGTAATCTGGTAGAACAGGCCAACCCCTACCTCGTTGCAGCTTTCTTTCAGGTAGTTGTAGACAGTGATAAGGTCCATTCTAAGCCTCCCGGCTGAACAACCCCAACCCCTTTAGTGACTCCTCACAGGACCTGTGCTCCAGACCCTTCACCAACTTCATTGCCTTTCTCTGGACACACTCAAGCACCTCAATGTCCTTTTTGTAATGAGGGGCCCAGAACTGAACCCAGGATTTGAGGTGCAGCCTCACCACTGCCAAGTGCAGGGGGACAATCACTTCCCTATTCCTGTTGGCCGTGCTATTTCTGTTACAAGCCAGGATGCCCTTGGCCTTCTTGGCCACCTGGGCACCTGAGCTGGCTCGTGTTCAGCTGCTGTTGACCAGCACCCCCAGGTCCTTTTTTGTCAGGCAGCTTTCCAGCCACTGTTCCCCCAGCCTGTAGCACTGCAGGGGGCTGTTGTGACCCAAGAGCAGGACGTGGCACTTGGCTTTGTTGAACCTCATACCATTGTCCTTGCCATTGGTCCAGTCTATCCAGATCCCTCTGCAGAGCCCTCCTACCCCTCCAACAGATCAACACTCCCAACCAGCTTGGTTTGTGTGTGAACTTACTGTTATTAAATGTATTTGTATAAACTTACCTCTTTTATGATGGTGGCCAAGTTGAGTTAAGTAGAATAATATCTTACTTGTAAACAAGAGCAATCTTTGCCCTTAAAACAAATGGAAAACAACCATTGTCCAGATTGCTATTGTCAGTGATTGTGGCTTCTGCTCTTATCCTGAGTGAAAGACCAGCAAAAGCGTATTTCTTCATTTATTACTGTTAAGTTTTGATGTAAGGAGGTGTCTTCTGTGAACATCTGCTCCACTTGTTACAGAAGGATGTTTATATAAGAAGAAACTAGAGTGTCTTTGCAAGATTAGAAGGCAAAAGTCATTCCCCTGCATGTGGAGAATTGTCTGAGAAAATTCTCATGTATTCTCAAAATAACTCATGTATGCTGCAGATTTTCCTGAAAGGCACAAGAGGCACATAATCGTACAAACTTATTGTTTATAAATACTTAGCCAATATACTTTCTTCAGGGTTACACAATAAAGCTCAGAAATTTCTCTTTCAATTTCAAATGGAAGATTTCACCATAACTCTTCTGTTCCTAGAAGACAGCTTTTTGCTAAGAAAAGCAAGATGGATGTCTGTATTAATGACTGTAGATGATTTTAAAACATCTCACTCTTAATTTCATCTTTGGTTTGATGGGCTGATTATGCAGTTTTCATCTGAGGTTCTGCCATGCTGGGAGGTGTGGATGCCTTCTCCTGAACTCCCGAATTTACCTTCCGTCCTTGAAGACAGAAGATTGTATCAGGGTTTTGTCTGTCTTTATGGAACCCTGTCAGTGGCATGTAGGGCTTGCTAGTAATTTTTCCAGCAGCTTCAGTAAGCTAGATTAAAATTTTCCATCTATTTTGTCCTAACTATTCAAGTAGTTTGAAACGATTTGCTCCTTTCTTTCCTGCTCTAAGTACTATGCTCTTATCGCAAGCAAACCTCCAGTGTATATCCAGTAATGTCATGGTGCCAAATTAATCCAGGCTTAATGTCTAGCATTTATCCATCAAATCCTCACTTTATATTTGATTTCCAGAAATTTTCTGTAGTTCTTCTGCACAGCCACTTTCAAGTCTTAAATCTCCTTTCTATATTTTTTCAGAACCTGCCATTTTTCAGCTTAGTGATTTATCACTGCTGCGTACACTCATTAATAATGTCAGAAGCCTTTTCTCTTTCTCTCTGTTGAGAAAAAGCTCACAGATGCAGCTTCTTTCAGCACGCATTGATATTTGAGTACTTGTACCCTGGCACTTCTCCAACTCCCTCATGTACAAAGCTCCTTTCTCTACAGCGACAGGGGTTAATACATTCTGTGCCTTCTCAGATGTTTTACACTTTCTCAGAGAGCTTCTTTGAGTGATTCTCTAATCAAATCCCTCCTGGGAGGGGAGAATCACAGTGTTTTGACTATATCCTGAGGCAAATATGTGACTATATCTTTTCCTGCAGAGTATTTCTCCGTGTATCCGAGCTGGGTTTAGCTACCCATGTCAATAACAGCAACAAAACCCTGAGGGCCAATTTTATCTTCTTGCTTGTTGACTTGATTTTGGGAGTTTCATTTGAGAGGTGTGGTGGCTTATCCTGGGCTAGCAGCCAAAAATCCCACCTAGCTGCTTGCTCACTCCTCTCCCCAGCAGGACCGGAGAAAAGAGGAAGAACAGGAATGAAAAAGTTCATGGGTTGAGATAAAGACAGGGAGACAGCTTAACAATTACCATGGCAGGGAAACGCAGTCAAGTGGGGGAAGATTTACTTAATTTATTGCCAGTTAAAAAAATTGCTAGTGCGGGTAGTGGGAAACAAAAAAGGCAAATGTTAAAACTGCAGCTTTCCTCCTCATTTTCCCAGGCTCGACTTGACCTCCTCTCAGACTCCTCTCCTCCTCCCTTGTTATCACTGCAAGTTACACTCAGTCCAAGTCCCTTCAGAGAGGAAACAAGCGGTGCAAGTGTTGCGGGGTTATGATCAGGATGTAGTGGTTTCTCTCTGCCATTCCTGTCTTCTCAGATCTTTCTTCTCCATTGTATGTCATCCACAGACTGCAGGGAATATCTGCTCTGCCACAGAGCACTCCTTCCTCCTACCTTGGGGTTCCCTCTGCTGTTTCTCACTGTTTTTTCCTCCTCTCTTTGCCTCGAATTTTTCTGTCTTAAGTATGTTTTTCCAGAGGTGCCACTGGCTGTCCACGGACACTTGACCACTTCTCAAAAAGGTCACCCCTACAGCCTTCCTCCTGCCAAACCTGGTCACAGACAATAACAGAGGTGCTCTATTAGTGCTCTCTTGGAGTAAAGCTTTTACACAGTCTTTAACCTATCCAGTTTGGAAATTCCCTTATGCAAATCTCAAAACAAGATGGTTTAGGACAGCACAGAGCATGCATGGACCAGATTTTTCTTCTGAATCAAGTGTTGTGAAAACGAACCTTTTACACACTGCAGACTATTAAAGCAATGAGAAATAAGCTCCCATGAAAGATTATGATTTATGTATCACAATGTTATAGTTACTTTCTCATCGTAAAGCACGTGTAATATGGTCATATAGTAATATAGTAAGTATGACTTGTTAGGGAGGTTAGGGATCTTCACTGCACAGCAGAGAACATGGTGGTTTGTTCAACCTTCCCAAAGGAAAATTGTTTCATCCCTGGAGCAAGTCCATTAGAGGCAGGGGTAGGTTTTTTTCACTGATTCCTATAAAAATCTAGTGATTTGTGGCTGAGTGAAAAAGCCTGGAATGCACCTTTTTAAATCCCTTAGATGCTTCTCTCTGGTGGAAGTCACCTTTACCACATACCAGGAGCCAAACTGGCAGAACATTACTCAAGCTCTCCGGGCCAGTGTGGAGCCAGCTGGAAGATCTGAAAAAACTGGGATTGCCCCTCAGTTCTCTGCCCAAATGGAATATAGAGGAAGCTCTAGAAGAAATCAATTGGCAATAAAAGCCAGATATGAGTTTCTCATTGTGGAAGACTGAGGCTAGAAGGTAGAAATTCAGGAAAGAGAATTTTTGCTAATCTGTTGGGCCATGGATATAGAAAGGACAACTTGGCAATGGAAAAGATTATACAATGGATGAGTGAAAAATAGAATAAAAATCATAGTGGGCTTTCAAGATAGAAAAACAGAGGCTCTACATTATGAGCTACATAATGCCATCCCTTGGCTGGCACAAAGTATAATACAAGGTGCAGATGCCAGGTTACATTATTTGTATGTAGGTAGTATAACCTGAACTAATGTTAAAAACAGTGAGTAGTGACTTCAGGTGTCTTGATCAATATTCCTGCATTTGTATATTAATTTAAATGTAACATTTTTTTGGGAAGAGATAATTGCCTGTAAAGATAAACAAATATTTCCTTTGAGAGAATTTAATATTATTAGTGACCTTTAGTGAATGTAATGCTATGATGATGATGATGCATACAGATATATGTACATATAAAAGTTACAAATATCATGAAGAATGGCTGTTCTTTCAGTCAGAGTTCCCTCTGATTCCACTCTCCTCTTCACTACTCAGTGCTGCACAGGAAAGAGAGTTTTGTTATATTGTACTAAATTTCAAGTTTTTAGCACTTTCAGCATTTAGTATCATAAAGTGTCCTGGAAAGACACCTGAAACCATCTGTCATGCGACACTTACCTGCTGAGTAGGAATAAGTATGCCTGCAGTTTCTTTCAGGTGAGTATGATCTGCCAGTGCTCTGAATCTTGCAGAGACAATGTCTCTTTGCTGCCAGGTCTTTTGTAGTTTTTGTTGTGATCATAACTTTTAGATTCCTAGTCTACGTCTAGAAAATAGGTGAAGTCCTCATCTTCCTGCAAAATCTGCCTAGACATATCCAAAGTTACTTTGTTTCACAGTGGGATAGTTTTTGATTTTTTATTTTGATCTTCATATTGTATTATACATTTTTAGTGATGTTATTGTTTACATTATTTCTGCAATCTTTCAATGTTAATGTTTCTGAATTATTTTTTTCATAATGTAGTTTTCTTCCAGTGGTATACACTTATCAGATAATGCAAAAGGCATATCATTCCTCAAAATGCTATTGTATCTGTGGTTTCTATTATAATATCTCTTGCAGCGGGCTTGAATCAGTCTTGGGATAGTGATAGAAATGAGAGGTCCAGTAAGCCTAAAAAATGCACTGATTTGCTTTCTTCATCCAACACTCCTATCGCCTTTGATGCAAATAAACTTTGACATTCACTTTGTAGCTGTTGAATGGCACTACTTAAGCAGAGTAGAAGAAATCCAGAGAGAGGTATATTAAGGTACTATTCAGGAGAAGCCACTACTTAATTTATTAACTTGTCTGTTTAGTTAATGTCAGATGCTTCAGTAAGTGTTACTAGACAGTGTGAAATGAGCGCTGTGAGGTATTTGACTAAGCTACAGGAATGAATACCTTCTGAACTTCTGCTCCGCTGGCAGCGTTTCATAGTTTTACTCACTTCATCCTGGCTAATGTATCTGCAAATGTTGATTTTAGTCATGATGTTTTTCTATTTTTGTTTTATTACTTGCTGAACTTCTTGGCTATGGAACTCATTAACCTATAACTTGACTTACTAGCAGTGTTTCCTTGAGCTTTCTGGAGAGCACTTTAGCTCTTGATTATCAGCAGCAGAAGAAAGAAATTGTAACTATGCTGTGTGGGCATTTTGACGCCGTGCAATTCTGTTCTTCCTAAACAGTCCTTGTCTTCTCAACTCTTGCACATTATCTGATTCTGCAATCTGAGGATAAAAGTAAAATCTGTTGAAAAGTACTTGGCTCTTCCACTTTCAGTACTATTTCTTTTTTGTCTTGCACTGGGGGCCACTGAACCCTTCAGCCAGCAGAAGTGTGCAGAGTTGCCCCAGCTCCAACCAGTAGCAAGACTAGCATGTAGTCCCAATAGATCTGGGGTGTTCAAGCACAGAGCTTGGCCAAGCAAGTACTACTAACCAGCCGCTGGCCCTCTCAATCCCTTTATCTTCCTATTTTCCCATGCATGTTCTTCCCCAAACTACCTTGATCCCTGTCTTTCAATGCTTTTTGTTCCTCCCCTGAACATCTCATACTAGATCGTGTACAGTCCCCAGATACTCATGCCTGTATGCCATGTCTTGTTACCCCCTAAGCAGTGACCCCCAAGAGTCTCAGCCATGAACAGACCATGTTATGAAGTACAAGTTATGAAAATGTGAGTACAAGTTATAAAAAAGCGTTACTTGTCTTGGAAGATACCATCAGGATGAGACCAAGTAATCACTGTTTAGTTTCTGGGTCTATGCTGGTCTTTCACAAGAGGCAAACAGAAAGTTTCTGCTTGCCTTTTGTTTTCTTCTGTTCCAGGGCAGTGCAATACAATATCAAGGGGTTGCTTGAGCTGGATGCGACCAAGTTTACTTCAAAACTGACAGCAGTGCAGCTCTTGTTCAGTACAGCACTCTCCTTGGTGAATGTACCGGCCTGCTGAGAACTAGCTAGTTCAAGGTCTTCTACCTTATCCTCCATTGCAAGGGGTAGACATAACCCTGGCCATTAGTCTTTAGCATCACTTTATTGATGCTGCAGATTAGGAACAAATGCATTTCCTACTTTGGAGATATGTTAAGTTCTCCAAACATTGTGGAATACTACTGAATGGTGGGTTCCCTTTTTGGACATTTGTAAATTGAAGTTTGCATAAGAAATTATAGTGAAGTTTAGAACTATTGATTGCATTTGTCTAAATGATAGGCTACTGTCTACATTTCCCTAGAAGATGTATATGCATAGTACTGAGGCTTCAGTATTTCATCTTAGCAGTGTCTGTAGGGACTATGTTGATGCATTACCTTGTCATGTATGAAACAGGACACACGTTTGCCTTTAAGCACTGTGGCATGCAGTCCTTTGACCTGATTGTGAGTAGCTCTTGCACATGTAGTGTATAGCTGCTTGTTCTAGCATTTACTAATCAATTAAAAGTAATATGACTATAGAAATAAGTCTGTTCTCTATTCTTCTTTAAGAAGGGTGCCCTCAGATCCCCATGAGAAGATGGGGGAATGCTTGGGCAATGCTGCAGTATTCTTAGAGCATTTTGGACTACCACAAGCCTTTGTCAAGCATTTATAATTATGCTCCCCCTACCACGCTCTTCTGACCACTCTGAAGCTGCTTAGCCCAGAAATAATTTTGCAGATCTAATTTTGCTTTCAAACTCCATCTCTTGGGCTTTGGACTCACTTAGCTTTGTTCTGCCCAACCTTAGCCTAAGCAGAGAATCCACGATGTCTCCTCTCTCAGCTATCACTAGTGAAAGCAGCACCTAACCACCTGCCCAGCAATCCTGGCAGCAGGCCTTCATCCATGTTAATGCAACAGAGCATGGAGTTTTTTTGACAATGAGTATTTTTTTAACTGGTGCCAAATGCTGTGCTGGCTTTCCATTCTTCTATGTGACTCCTCATAGACTTCATCTTCAGCTGATGCAAGTATCTGTTAAAAACAGGAGATGAAGTAGACTTTTCAGCATGTACTGTTGCTTCGTTTGATATGTGAATTTAGGGTACTGCTTCCAAGCCGTGTTGGTTTCTGTACTTCTCGAAAGGTAGAATTTGATGAGAAACATCCATTAAATTGGCAGGCTAGTTTATAAACCTGCGAGCTGCCATGCAGAGCTTTGTATATTAGAAATTCCTTGTTAGTCACTAGAGGGCTTACAGGAGGGCTCTATTGCAAGGAAACTCGTGGGTAAACTTTACTCTCCAGAAAGTTTAGCTCATTGTGCTGTGGATGATCAATGCTTATTCCAGGAATTCATCATAAGAATTTCTCTGAAGGAAATAGTTTTTGCGTCCTTAGACTTGTGGCTTGGATTTCATTCTGCAATGGCAATACTTCTATGGACCTGGCCAGGATAATTTGGAAGACTCCTTCATGCCTCCCACGACTGAAAAACCTGATGGGAAGTATCAGCACTGACATGGGCAGAATTCTTATGTGCTTTTCCCTTGCTGTCATTTGGTAGTTGCTTTGGAGAAAACCAAGCAAGTTACATTTAGAGATTGCAGTATTTACATCTGCCATCTGGCCAAACTAAATAGCCCTTAGTTTATTGCAAGTGTGTTGAAATAATCTGAATAAGAGAAAAATATACTTTTGAGAGAAAGCAAGCTTGAAACTGAAGACCTGAAAGTTGCTGTAAATGCTGGAATTGGGAAAGGGTTCACTTTGAGTTGTGCACTTTGATCCTAACAGAAAAAACCCCTGATTGAAGTGAGGTCAGGGAAAAGAGAAGAACAGAGAGAAAGAGATTGGGAGCAAGAGGATGATTTCAACATAGGAAGGGTCTCTTATGTGTTTTGTAACTGCCTTGTCTATTCTGATTATGTATAAAATTGTGTTAAATTTTATTTATTTACCTTAGCGTAGTTTGAGAGTTCGTATTAGTTTGGAGGTTGCTAGTTGTCTTCTTCAATCTGTATATGGCAGATGACAAGCCCTTGCTTTGTTCTGAAAATAGAAAGCTTGGCATTAGAAATTATGGCCAATTTCCATTGTTAACCAGGGATTCCACTTATTTATCTCCTGGCTCCATCTTTCTGTAGGAAGAACTGCTTTTCTTCTGTCAGTATGTTAACATGATATGAATGGTTGTGGTTGTGCATTACCTCTCATAAGTGTTCCAGGCCAGGCAGAAACTGGAGATTGGACAGATTGCCTTTTTGTTATATGCAGTGTCCCTCCTTGTCCCTCTTTAGGAACTCTTCTTGAATGCATTTGCTTCACTGAAGAGTAGACACAGTGTTGGCATAGCTATCTAGAGAATCTGTAGTTTGGAAAAAGAAGCAACCTTATAGCTCTCTTTCTACTAAGTAGAAAAAAGAGACAGCCTATCTTGGACCCAAATGCAAGTTTCATTTTTGTCATAAAGTGATCCACCTCCTGATATCAGAACTACTAAGGTTCACAACTGTTGAGTTAAAAGATGCTTATCCTCAGGTTCGTAACCCTTGAGTTATGTTTCCCCTTGTATCTCTGAGCAGTAAATCTGTATCATATTTGGCAACTCTGAACCATTACCAACTTAAAACCTGTCTGGACTCTTTTTTTGCTATGGTAGCTTTTCTTAAGGCACTGACCTTTTTCTGTGCCACCTATTCTTAGTTGAAGTGGGAGACTGCTATTTACATTCTTGAATGATGGATTCATAGAAGCTCAGGTGAATGAATGGTCTTTCATTATCTTCAAACTGCTTTTCATTTCTTCAAGTCATTAGCTCTTGAGCATCCATCCAATCCACAGTGTGCTGACATGGCTGGATTCTGCTGGCAGCAAGAGAAGTTCCCTTAAGTCAGAATCAGGGTCCGTGTTGACATGCTTCATTATTGAAACACTTTCATTACTACCCTGCTGAGACATTCCTTAGCAGTTCTTCATCATCTGGCAGCATGAATTCTCATAATTAGAAGTCTGTAGACTTGCTCAGGACTATGTACATTCTAGGCAAACATCTCAGTATATCATGAGTGGTGATTCTCTTTGATATAAGACACTACCTCATCTTTGAATCTGAAGCTAACAAGTTGAAAATCTGACCAGTTTTTTTAAATTTGTATGGCAACCTTGAAGGAAGAACCAAAAAAAAAAAAGCCTTGAAGAGGTGGTAGCAGGCAGATACTTTAATAAACAGAATCACAGAATATGCAGAGTTGGAAGGGACGCAGAAGGATCCTCAAGTCCAGCTCCTCGCCCTGCACAGGATCATCCACCATGTGCTTGATGGCATTGTCCAAATGCCTGTCAGGCTTGGTGCTGTGACCACTGCCCTAGGCAGCCTGTTCTAGCATCCAGCCACCCTCTGGGTGAAGAATCTTTTTCTAATATCTGACCTAAACCTCCCCTGACACAGCTTCAGTCCATTCGCTCAGGTCCTGTCACCACAGAGATCAGAGTTTTCCCCTCGCAAGGAAGTTGTAGAGTGCAGTGAGATCTCCCTTCTGTCTCCTCTTCCTCAGGCTGAGCAGATGTGCAAGACCAAGAATCTCTTTTAAGAAAGCTCTAATCATAAAGGATTGATACATTCATTGGCAAACTCATCATGGATTTGCATACCCTGATGAAGAAGCTTCACTGCTGTATGCTCTGGGAGATAAAGGTTAAAGTTTTGGTATCTCTTTTCAGGGACTGTCTTATCTTGAATGCAGCTGTAAAGTGCCAGATGTTTTGCTTTCAGTTGTCTGCTTTACAAGTTCCCTTTCAAGGCTGTTCCTTACTGTTGCTACTTCGGGAGGGGTGCTTTTTTCATAGTCTATCTCATTCATCTCATGGCTGTTCATCATCAAGCACGAGCTTATACTAAGGAGAGATGCTTTCAGGGTCATTTTCACCTTCACTGCATAGTCTGAGGTCTTCATGTCCCTTCTGGCTTTGTTGATGCAGGACTGATTCTGGGCTGTCCCATGGTCAGCACCCTCAGCCAGGTGCCCTGTGTGCTGAGTAAGCCTTGGTGTTACAGCTGAGATATGTCCCTTTGTTGAAAGGTGGTAGGTAGTAGCCTGAAAGAGAACTTACCTGGCTGAAGGGACCATGTTTTCTACTTCAAAAGTGTTCTCACCTGTCTGGTTGGCTGTACTGATCGTATGAGTCTGTCTGCATGTAATGACAGAGTCCTGTTTCCTTATCTGACTGCTGGGTTTGGTGTGTGTGTCTTTGGCTCATTATTCCCTAGTAAGCAGAGCCTTGGTATTCATGTATTCTGCTCCCCTGGAATGCTCAAAGGAGCCTCTGTGGAGCACCAGCTTGATGCTTGAGCATATTTAGTTTCCTTGCATGCAGGAAAGTTAGAATTAGGGCTACGTAGTGGTGCAGACAGCTGTTTCAGAATTAAATGCTAGTCTTTGCTTGGCTTTGATATGTTTGAGTGGTTAAAAATGTGGGGTAAATTTTCTGGTCTTTTGCACTGATCTTTCTAGTGCGGTAAAGGAATGGAAAACTGTAAATTATGAGCACAGGGATGTTAGATCCTGTGGCCTGTGAAATACTGCTCATATCTCATGTCTTCTCCCCGTACCCTCAAAATCTTTCAAACTCAGTTTCCAAATGTAGCTCAATACAGGCAACAGGGAGGTGGTGTCAAACTGTGGCAGATCAGCAAGGGAAAATACAGAGTCCTGCCCATGGGGAGGAATATCCCCAGGCACCAAGACATGCTGGTGGCCAAGTAGCTGAAGTGCAGCTTTGCAGAAAGGGCTCTGAGGGACATCCAGTTGGCCATGAACCAGCAATGGGCCCGTGTTGTAAGGAGAGCAAACAGCCTCCTGGGCTGCATTGGGAAGAAAGTTGTCAGCAGATTGAGAGAGGTGATTTTTGCCCTTGGCTCAGCCCTGGTGAAGTCACATGTGGAGTTCTGTGTCCAGTGCTGGGCTGGCTCCCCAGAAGAAGAAAGACACAGACTTACTGAAGTGAGACCATTGGAGGGCTATGTAGATGATTATGGGCTTGGAGCATCTTTCATAAGAGAGGAGGCTGAGATGGGTGGAGTATTCAGCTTGGAGGACAGCAGGTGAAAGATACCTTTCCAATGTGTAAAAATGCACAGTGGAATGAATAAAGGCGGCAGAGATTCTTCACAGTGGTGTCCAGTCAAAAGACAAGAGTCAGTGGATGCTAAAATAACTGAAAATTCTATTGAATCAAAGAAAGCACTTTGTTTGCTATGAGGATGGTAAAACAGTGGAGTGGGTTACTCAAGCTGTGGAGACTCTTTAACCTGACTGGACATGGCCTGAAGCAATCTGCTGTTGTTTCTGCTTTGGTCAGGGCAGTTTGACTAGACTCAAGAGGTCCCTTCCCACCTCCAGTACACTGTGATTCTGGGAACTGGAGATTTCTCAGGGCAACGTTTTCACTCAGACATTTCTGCTAATTAGAGAATGGAAGAATTGCTACACTCAAGAGGGCACGAATTTCATCCTGAGTTTTGGTGGATTGACACATGACATCCCAAATTAGGGATGCTTTTAAAGATCACCACATATTTGCATTTATGCAAGCATATGCACTGGTTACATTATGAAAATATTTCAAGATCTGCTTGAAGGTGATATAGGGCCTTGAATTCGGAAGTCTTCTGCACTGTAACTGTATTGCACCATCCTTTTTGTTTCTAGACACACTGGCCAAAACATGATATGTACCTAGACCTGTAATAAGGAGCTGTAATTTCACAGTGCTGTAGCAGTTTGCTTCAACTAGTTTTCAATTAGTTCTGTGTTAATAACTCTCATAGGTATGCATCTTGTTGTCTCAGCAGGCTCTTTGCCATTACTTTACCTATTGTGTTACAAGCTCAGGCACAGACTAGCTCTTTATCATGGTTTAGAGGGATTTGTACATACACCTTAATTAACGTTGAGGATAGCTTTGTCTGAAGTGCCCTGATTAACTGTCTTCTAGATAGCCAGAGAAAACTGTGTCAAGGATTTCATACTTCACTAAAGCAAAGAAATAAGCTTTTTAAATCCGGGCATATTTGTTACATGGGAATGGTGGATAAGTATGACCATATTAATGAAAAATTACAGTTTTCCATCTTGAAAAGTAATTTAGACTTTGAGACAACTGTTTCATTTAAAACATTCATGCACCGAGTTGCAGAACTGAGAGGAAAGAGAAGTAGAGAATGATCACTGTAATCTGCAGAGGAGTTTCTTAGATTTCGTGTAGTTTACAGGAGGGTTGCAGATCACCTTCAGCGCAAGGCATGGATAAATGGACACAGCATCTTGCCATGTTGAACTTCAGTTTCAGGAAAGACCAGCAGTGTGCTTTGTTCTGTGTTGACATGTTGCTCTTTGAAAGAGAAAGTAAAACAACTGTTTTAAACTCTCAATTTAAGTGCAGAGGTATTTTGAAACATATTTTTCTATCTAGGTACCCAGACCAAGAGTGTTTAGTGTTCTATTTGGTAAGCTGCTGCTGGCATTGGGTGCTTCAGTGCAATCAATCAGCAATGGTCTGCAGTAAAAGATCAGCACTTTCTTTCATAGTTACCTTTTATATTTATTTTGTCTCTCAAGTAAATTAGAAATTGCAGATTTAGGAACAAATTTCTAAAAGTTTTTCTAAACTAATGATTACTTACTTCAGAAGTGCAGCTGTCATTGAGTGTGTCTGGAAAGGTGCATAGAAAATATCTGCACGCTTCCTTCTCTCACACTTGAGAATTATCACCATTATATGGAGGTAATTAACGTGTTATCAGCTACTGCTTTGATTGCTTTTGTGGCCTTAAATTCAGAAGGTGTGCTTTTTAGCACAAAGCAGTATTTACTTACTGCTGTGTACTTTTTGAAAGAAGTAAAATTATTGAACTACAGTTTTCACAGTCAAATGTGACATGATTTGACACACCAAAATCTTAATATTCCAACTCCCCCAAATAACAAATTTGTATGCATACCAGTTGGGCTGTATGAGTTTCCTGGAACAGAATAAGGTCCATGGGAAAGGGCTGGCTGCTTTATTTTATTTCTTTTTTCCTAGGGAGCATGGACAAGCTTCTAGCCTTGTTGGGCTGCTCTTTCAACCTAATGATGTTCCAGCATTTGAGTCCTTCAGATTCAAGCTATGGTTGGATCTAGTTCAAAGAACAGCAGTTATGCTGTATGCATTTGTCTGGTCCATGGCCTGACATATGGGATGTGTTAAACTGAGGTCTAAGTGCAATGATGATATCACCAGAACAGTGCAGTAATATCAATGTCAGGAGTGTGGACTAGTGAGTTGCTGAATTTTGGAGCTGAACACTGCCTCACGTCCCTGTATTTTTTTAACCCTTTTTTTGAAAAGAAGTAACATTTTGCTGATGTAGATTTACATTGCCCTTGTCCTCAGTGATGCTTCTGCTCAACTGTGGTGCTGTCAGTCACTGTGGAGGACTCTGTTCTCTGTTGTTCATGCTTTATTCACTAGGTATTTTTCACTTGCTTCTGTCATCAAGCCTTCTTGCCTTTTGTGCTTTGTTATCCCATGAACGAGTCTTCTATTCATACTGTATTATTACTGACCTCTACTTGAACTTTCTGCTTCTCCTTCCACATATATTATTTGACTTTTCCATAGTGACAGTGGGTAAGAAAGGAAACGACATATTGCAGACTCAGAAAGAATTATAGTCTTAACTTCTTCTAGCAGAAGAAGTGTGTGTTTTGGCTCTTGAAAATGAGAACAGAATTTCATACCAAGGGGAGGCAAAATATCAAGTGTGTTTCTGCAAAACATATTATGACTGTATACAACTCGAACTGGTTTGTCTGAGGCACTGAGTCTGCCAGTGCCTGTATTTGCTGCTTCTCCCTTTGACTTTCAAAGAACTTTGAAAGAATAGTTGTATTAACTTCAAGGGTCAAAAAGCCACTACTCTAGTTTAAAAATCAGAGTTTTGTATTTGTCTTAAGTAAGGCTTGCAAGTTTTTTTTTGGTCGATCTTTTGGTTTTTACCCTTGCTCTCTTGCTCACTGAACGTGTGCATGAAGGAGCAGCCACGGGCAGAAAATGCAGCTGTGGAGAGGTACTCTGTGTTGTCAGAAGCTTGCAGACCCTGCTGTGTTCTGTGCAGCCCCTGCACTGCCAGAGCCCCTCCCAGGCCTCACTCTGCACTCCATTCCCCTCAACAGGACGTCTCAAGGGTCACGTTTTGCAGGTTCCAATAACGCTCCCTCTATCCTAGGAAATTCTAACTGGATCTCTTTTTCAGCATTGCCATCATTGGCTTCACGCTCAGCCAAATTTTGACATGGTCTTGATAGTGCTGTAGCAGTTGCATATTGAAAGTGCAAACAAAAGCATCACCTTTAGTGTCTGGGGCTCAAGGAATCAACACCAGGAACCTTTATTTGGTAGATGCAAAGCTCCTTCAATTCTGGCTATTATTTGAAAAATTTCCCTGAAACAAAGGAACAAAAAGTCTTGACGATGATGTGATTTTTGGCAATACTGAAGCAGGTTTTGTGCAGATACCTTGCCCTAAAACATTGCTGGTAGCCTTTAGTTGTATGGTGGTGCCTTTGAAGGTGAAATTTTGAGCCTATTCCTTCATCCATGACAAGGAGAAATGAACAGACCAAATCCCTTCCTCCTCAGTTAGCTTCCTGGCAGAGTGGCAAGTTCCTTCTGCCAAGTAATGCTAGGAAGATTGTAAATTTGTTATAGGAAGTCCATTAATTTTTTTACTTTCTCTGCATAAAAATTCTCCACCAATTGGAGGTGGATACACTGAAGAGAGCTGTTGGTATAAAATATATAAACTCTTATTCTCTTATTCTAACTTTATGATATGTACAATTCTGCTATATTTGCTTATCTAAAAACTACAGGCTCTGTTATTGTTTGTTGTGAAATGCAGCACTTGAAGTACAATAATGTTTTCTGAATAACATTAGGAAGCATTACACAAAATTGGGTAACTGGTCTCTTCCCTACTGTCCTGCTCTTGAAAGTGGTGAGTATTGTATAACTCAGAGGAAAGTGGGACCTTCTCTCTCACTGCTCATTTCTTGATGACCAAGGGAAATAAGCACAAGCTGATTCGCACTATTGAAACTTGTAGTGGACTGAAGCACTAAGTGTTGAAAGCTTTATTATAAACAATGATATCCTATCATCCCCCTTTAAGAAAGGTTGTTGGGAAAATTATCTATTAAAGTTATGTGTAAATAGTTGAAATGTTCAAAATTATCCTCAAACTCTCCAGTAATTCATGATCGTGTATGGTTATATGAAAGATTATTGAAAAAGACGTGCAAGAACTAGTAATAGAAACTGGCTAATCCCAGTGGGGGTGCAGAAATTATTTGCCACACTTGTTTTTAGACTAACTTTATAAACTAGGATGTCATGGTGTTTTTATTCCTATCAGGTTGTAAAGATTTCTATCAACGCATTATTCTGTTTAATATCTCACTGTTGTTTATTCCCTTTTAGGGAACTTTCTACAGTTCTTTTAAGTACAACAAGGAGAAAACATAAGCAAATAGTGGGTGTACAGAAGTAACAAAACCTAATGTTTTATGCAGAAAAGATTCAACAAGTATCTCCTACCTACGAAGAAGGAATCAAATTTTCACACTGTGACCTTGCAGTACAATCTTGGATCAAACCACACATGTTACTTTAACAAAAAAATAATTGAATTATACTATTTGCACTGATCTGATGATGTGGAAATAAAATATTGAAAGGAATGTCGTTATTGTTTTCTTTATTCTTTGGATTTTGCTTAGCTGAATGGATTTCGAAAAAACAAGAAAAGATTTTATTCACAAAGCCTTCACTACAGGATTAAAGAAGCCTTGTAGGCAAAACTTGTTGATATGAAGTGATTAAGACCAAGAGTAATATCTGGGTTTCATACTCAGCATAAGATTTTAGAAGTAGAGAAGGAAGGTACAGCCACACAAATGCTGTTATCCTCACTGGGCTATATGATTTATCTGCTGGGATAGTACTGAAATGTACATCTGTGCTATAGTACAGCTGCGTGGATGTGTTTCAGGGGTCCAGTGCTTTCATTCTTCCCAGTGTTGAGCAGCATTTTACTTTGCCAACAGTTCTTTTGAAGCTGGCGATGCTGCTCATGGCCAGTGGGAGAATGGCACAATTGAACTCCATGTTAATGGAAGACAAATACTGCAAGTAATGCAGGCTGATTAACAGGAAGTTTATTTGGCAAAGATATTTAAAACGTTAATTTTGCCGTGACCAGTAGGTTCCTATTAAATCACGAAACAAATTCCAGTCCCACTGAAATCAAGGGAAGTTTTCCTGTTGACTTCAGTGACATAAAGATTTGGACCTCATTTGGATTTATCTTCCAATTTAAGATCATTTTTCTGATGATTACTAAATGTTTCCCAGTGTTGATACATTAAAATGTGTTGCCAATTCAAATAGCGTTGTCTTGTACTGTAAAAACTAAAATAAAATATTTGTTTTGGCATCCTTGTAAGTGGAACTTTTGTCATGTATTTAGAACTTATTTTGCACTGCTAGCTGCACGTAGGAAATGTTCCCTGTTCTTCTAAAAACATTTGTAGTACACGTTTAAGACATTAACTGTAACTTTATGGGTCGAGTTTAATGCTCAGTGGATTTACACTGTGGTAGGAATCTAACCATTAATTATTACCAATTGAAGACCTTCTGCACATCAGGTTTTTTTTTTTGCTTGTGAGACTATAGTTTTGTGTTTAATGAAAAGATTGTCGCTTATAATATTGTGTTAAAATTTTAAGTTACTAACCATATGGTTTATTCCCTCTCTGTAACAGGAGAGCTTCTTGTGAGCTAATGCAAGCACCTTTAGGATTATTTCTTACTGAATTATTTCTTTTATTTGCTGAACATCTCTGCTCAAGATCAGTTTATTTCTAGCAGTGTACTTGGTGATTCCTGTTAGTACCATGTTAGGTGTTGGTGTTCTTTGTGAACTAATTTATGAAGTGGATCCTGACAAAAATGATGATAAAAGTCGGGCTGC
Organism: Sclerurus mexicanus; assembly: GCA_013396755.1. NCBI lineage: Eukaryota > Metazoa > Chordata > Aves > Passeriformes > Furnariidae > Sclerurus > Sclerurus mexicanus. The sequence goes on along the minus strand of VWZF01004736.1, from coordinate 857,305 downwards.
AGCTTACTTCACTAACGTGTGTTTGTTTTTTACTATATTCAGGAACATGATTTTCATCCCTGAACAGTTCATGATGCATCCTACCTTTTCTACTAACCTGCTTTGTTTTGGCTTTCCTAATTCTATCCTTTTTCTATAGTCAATCTGGTGGGGAGTTTGCTGTATTTGTACTTCAAATATAAGCTCTTGTTTGTTATACCTGTGTAACATCATTCTTTTGCTTTCCTTCCCTGTGAGTCCATGGTTTCAGCAACCTTACTTTCACAATCAAATATCCACTTCTGTTGAATGTGGCAATTCTGAGCTTGTGGAAACCTCTTCTGTTCTCTTACTTCCCTTCCTGTTAAACTGGCACTTCTGTTTAGTCTTTTAATTTGGCTTATTGTGCAATTTGTGTCTAATCTCTACTTCCATTTCCTCTGATTTCCCCGTTGGTTTGTTAAACCTTAGAGACCATTAACATGCATCTCTCCTAATTCTCATCAGATCTTTTCTGTTGGTGGTTTTTATGCTTTTTTTTAATACTCTTGTATTTTTGTGGTTTCCATATATCTGTAAGACTAAAGCTTCATGTGACGCTCGTTCTCATAAAGACTGTGAATTTGAATCTGAGGTCTTTGCATTTTACCTCTGCTGTAGTGAGTTCCTCCTACTGAGGTTTAATACAGCATATTCAATTGACCTTCAGTTTTGCTGTAGACTCCCATGGGTGAGATTCACATCTAACTTTACAAGTCTACAGTGGCAGCTGATGGTTTTCTACAGAGCTGTTGAGAAGTATGGAAACCCCTGTTTTTCTATGTTGACTATAAAAGGGGCCTTGATAACTGTTTTGGATGTCTGCTTCTCTAAGTAGCTCTCTCTGCATTGTCTATGCCTAAGGCTAAGTGTCATGAACTGTGTACTGGGACTGACATTGGATATGTACTTTGGGAAGGAAAATGAACTGCTGGTTTTGGTTGTGTTATATGGCAGTTAATTTTTTTCTTTCTCAAGTATTGTATTTTTAGAAGAAGGATTTATGTTCGTGGGTCTCCCAACAGTAATTTTGAACACCTTAATGAAAGAACAGAAGTAGATAACAGCCAGCCTATTGTTAAATTGAGTACAAACACATTTATTAATTTTGCTTATTTCTCACTTTGACCATGGAAGAAAGCTTTAATTATTAAACGTAGTGGGAGGAAGAAGGCATATATTTATTGAGTTACAATTTTATTGTTCAGTTAACAGTGTTGTTTTAATGATTTACAGGAAGCCTGTTTACCTGTAAAACTCCAGCAATTGCAGACATTGTGATACTAGTAGATGGTTCTTGGAGTATTGGCAGATTCAATTTCAGGCTCGTTCGACTGTTCCTGGAAAACCTGGTTTCTGCTTTCAATGTGGGATCTGAGAAAACAAGAGTAGGTAAGGTGCCATAGTTTTTTCCTATTATTTCTTGGCAATATAAAAATGTTTTCATTTCAGGATACTTAACAGATTAGTGCTACTTTTTTGTGCAAGGTTCATTCTCATCTGGAACTAGCACTTCTGTCGTAAGAGTAATGCTGCTGGAATGTTTGTAGTATTAATTTCTCACAGTATACTGTGATCCTCAACTCAGGAAAATGCTAATGCAATGTCAGTGGAAAAATAAAAACAGTGAAAAGTCTCTGTCTTCAAACTCTTGCAGTTAAATTTTCAGAGGCAGAATGTGCCAGTGGATGGCTTTTCTTGTGGTTTAAGCTGGCTCAAATGTTAATGTTATATTTCTGATCTGTTTAAAACTGTGTTCAGTATAATTGTCCTTTTTTTAAAAAAAAGTCTTGAAATGTTAATAAACTGAAGAAATTGTGTACTTGTTTGCTCCTCATTTACTTAGCACTTGAGTGAAAGGCTTTGAAAGTTAATTGAGGAGTTGTCACCCAGAACAACTTCACACTGTTGTTTTGTTGTCAACCAGTGCAGTTTTTCTAGTATAGTAGCAGAGCTACTTATGGTAAGGTATTGGTAACCAAGTACATAAAGTGTAGATACTTCAAAAAACCCCACTCTGTTGTTCAATGGATTACCTTAATTTCTGGTTCTTTAGGTCTTGCACAATACAGTGGTGATCCCCGAATTGAATGGCATTTGAATGCTTATGGCACAAAGGATGCTGTTCTGGATGCAGTCCGTAATCTACCATATAAGGGAGGCAACACATTAACAGGTACAGTGGATGTCTTAGCTTTTTCCTTTTATTAAAAACACGTTCTGCTTCACAGGCTAAGAAGTGTTAGCGCTTATTAGGAATGGTAAAAAGGACAGGGATTTTGCAGCTTGTTAATGGCTGTTAAGTCTTTTCTAAGTGCTTGTCCATTGGCTTTACTGGGAATCAGGAGAGGGTCTCATAAAACAGAGTGTACGTGAACTCTCTGTGCTGGAAGTAAAATCTTTTACCTGCTAGGAAGAAAATGCAAAATCCATTCATAATGCTCATGCACAGAGCTTTATTCTGGAGAAGGAAAGAATGTTGTTTTAATATCTGACAACTGGCAATAGTAACTTTTCAAATGACCACCTGGGGCTTTTAGATTTCCACTGACCTTTGAGTAGTTAGAGCACTGAACCCCTAGAGACACTTCGTGACAGATAAAGGGGGGATACCTGACAACTTGGGAAAAAATACAGTCTCTGAATACAATTCCAGTGTCATCAAAGCAGCAGTTAGTAATGTTGGCTGTCTTGCCAGGAGAATGATCTATCCAAAGACCCAGACATGGCTTTAAGTAAATTGCTGCCTTCCCTTTTTTTTTTTTAAAATTTTTCCAGTGGGTAGGGAAGGGGAGAAAGAATGTGCAACAGCCTTTATTTTGGTAGAGGGAGTGATTACAGTGGGACAAAGGACAGAAGGACTCTAGTATGATTCTAGGAATGAGATTGCTGTGTGGTAGGAAGTAGTAAATTATCACGATTATTTTATATGGATGTTAGAAGGATGTGAGTTAGGAACCTCTGCTGTAGGAGACTTGAGAGAATTTTCAGATAGAATCTCATTGTGATGTGTAAGTTTGTCCTGGGGTTGTTCTTCTTTCCCTTTAAGTAATTGGCCTTTATTAAAATCAGATTCTCCCTAAGATTAAATAAAGCTTTTCTTCAGCTTGTAAATCAGAAAGAACAAACAAACAAACAGAAGGAAGATTGTCTGTAGCGTGGGGATTTACTAAGCTGGCCAGAGCATGTGCTTTCATAATAAGCAATGCATGTAGGAGAGGGAGCTTCCTGTCCTACTGTGGTAGAAAAAGAAAAAGATAATACATTTGCAGGAAGATCAGTTTAGGTTTCCATAGCCAGTTTAAAATACACTGATTGATAACAGGCTGCTATCATCTTCTCTGTAGTTTAGGCTCCTTGTTGGAATTTTATCTTTCAGTAAATAAGTTCTTCTTTATTTATTTATTCTTCATAAAAATGTTTCTCAGAATTTTTAAATTGAGTGGAACACTAAACAATGTGTTATGAGCAAAGTTAATGGACATTTTCCCCTCTTAAAAGTCTTCTAAAATATTTTCCTTTTTAGGTCTTGCCTTAACTTATATTTTGGAAAACAGCTTTAAGCCTGAAGCAGGTGCAAGACCTGGAGTATCTAAAATTGGGATACTGATCACTGATGGGAAGTCCCAAGATGACGTTATCCCTCCTGCTAAAAACCTCCGAGATGCTGGCATCGAATTGTTTGCTATTGGTGTGTATTCTGCCATATCCATATGTTGCTGCCTGTTATACTCTGATGTATTTGTATCTGTTGCTTGCTAATTTAAACAATTGTTCTTTTCTGTCTGTATCCTGTAAGTATCATCATTAGTTTATGTATTTTTTAATACGTTCTCCAATTCATTGCTGCTGTAATTGGAATTTAGCAGTATTCATGGATATTACATTATCAGGAGACAGCTGGAAAGATTCCACTTATTCTGGGAGAAATGAAAGTCTTGAATTAACATCTTATCAACAGAGCAATCTGCAGTTGGTCAGTTAGACAAAAAGAATTGGATATTTGTAATTTTTTATCAGTCCCTGTTTATACAAGATTTGTTCTTTTTAATTGTAAGTATTTGCTTTATTTTTCTTTCTGATAAAAGGTGTAAAGAATGCAGATATAAACGAACTCAAAGAGATCGCCTCTGAACCTGACAGCACACACGTCTACAACGTGGCTGACTTTAACTTCATGCACACCATTGTTGAAGGTCTTACCAGAACAGTGTGCTCACGAGTAGAGGAACAGGAAAAGGAAATCAAAGGTGAATAAGCAACAAAATGTAATGTAGCTTATAATGAACTTAAAGCTACAAATCTCTTTCCAAATACCTGCAGTTCTGTGCTGGCTTCTGGCAGTATATATGCAGTATATTCTTTTGCTTGCAAGAAAGTGCTTTGTCAGGGAGGTTATCTTCCTAGGTATGTTTTATTCCTGCTTTGATATCTCTGATCTTTTGCTCTCTGTCTTTGATGGTGATAAATATTATGGTATTTGGTAGTATTAAAAATTACAAAAATATGCATCCATTTCGGTGTAACTGTTTCCAAGTGGTGGGTAAGGAAATTCTTTTTATAATATACAGATTTGGGGATGAATTAGTTTAACAGCTGCACATGGAATTGTTACATTTGTACTGTGCTTTCCATCTTCTAACTTACTGGTTTTATTGTCTCATAAGTTTTCAAAGGTTTCAACTATTTAGATTGCTTTGTCCCTTCCTGATGACAGATTTTTTTTCTCTTTCTTTTCTAACACAAAAATTAAATTCCAACACACAAGAAAAGATTGTGGTGAAGAAAATTGTTCTTATATGAAAATAACCTCTGCTAACTACATTTTTTTTTGCTTCTCTGAACAAAAGAAATGGCTATGAAAAATTGTTGTAATTTGCCAGAGAAACAGTCCTACATGAGGAAATTCTTTATGAAAGCCTTCAGTGGATTTTGTTTGTGTTTCTTTGTTTCTGCTTCCTTAATATCACAGAAATGCTGAGTGATTTTTCAACAAGCTGGCAATATATATCAGTAAGGAAAGCTGCCTTTCACAGATTTCTACCCATGCTATGTGGAACTGAGTGTTAGTAAGGCTCCATTCCATCTTTTTCCATCTTCATTCACATGGAAACTGAAATAGTATCAACAGTGTTTTGTAGACGGAGTGGTCAATAGGGAAATTGAGAGGGAGAGGATGAAAAAACCATAGAGAAATGAGACATCTTCGTGGAAAGGATTGATTGCCAGAGAAGATGACTGTTCAGTGCATCTCTTCAGTCGGCTGACAGACAGCATATCAGTTTCCAGCCCTCACAGGAGCACAGGAGATCACATATGCACTTGTATGTTTTTCATGACTGGGAGGAAAGCAACCTGAAAAAAACTAACAAACCAGAAAGAAGGGTCTTGATGGAGTGATCTGAGGAAGGATAGAAAGGCTTAGTTTTGTATTCTTGTCTTTTTCATATAAAGTTTTTTGAAAGACCAGGGAGGCTTAGTCCGAGTGACACTCCATGTGCAGTACTCATTATCACTTCTTTGTTTCCATTGAAAATAACCTAAATAAGTGTGCAGTAGCCAATTATTTGATTTTTCTGATGAAGAATGATCTTTAAAGCTTCATCAAATACAACAAACCAGATAATTATTATGCAGAAGGGAATTAAAAGAACTGTGTTATCTCTAACCTAGGAACAATTGCTTCACTTGGGGCTCCTTCGGATTTGGTCACATCAGAGGTAACAGCCAGAGGATTCCGGGTTAGCTGGACCCATGCGCCAGGCAAAGTGGAAAAGTACAGGGTTGTGTACTATCCCACTCGAGGAGGACCACCAGAAGAGGTAATAGGAGGAAAGCTTCCCAGAAGTTTTTAATGCAACAGCAGCAACTAACCAAACAGAAAATCTGTGGTCTTATTTTAAATCTCCCCTGAAATTCCCTCTGTGGGCTCTGAAGCCCTCTACAGAAAGGACATTGGTCACACTGGGTGCTGACGAAGGTTAGGTAGTAGCCAGGCTGCTTTTTTAGCATACAAAGTAAAGTAAAGGCGTAAAGTGTAACAATAAGCACTTTTGTGGGGGTAAACTGCCCGAATTTTTCTTACACATACGGTTACTCAAACTAGACTCCTCTTGCACCAGTCTGTTTACAAGAACAGAAGAGGCCGGAGTTGATGGCAAGCCACATTTTTGGTTCTAGGAAAAAATAATTCATAAAAAGAAGATGATATGGGTATACATTTTTTTGGACTTTTGCAAATGGTCATTGAAATTTGGGGAGAGATGTTTATTTGAATAGGACTTAAGCATTTTGGAGGTGGGAAACAGTGAAGTGGAACAAGTTCTTGGCTTTAGCTGGCAACTTGTAAGATTGAATGGAATGGCAGAAGAGCAACAGGATTTAGCTAAGGTTGTATTTTGTTTCCTTTTTTCCTTTCTTCTAGAAACTTGTTTAGCATGGGTGTGTATTAATGTCAATTTGAAGTACTGTGTGTGTACATATATAGTACTAAAGGAATATTTATGATGATATTATATCCAAAAGTGCCACATATATCCTCTTAAACTGTATCCCGTGCATTTTATTAATCTAAGCTATTCCTTAGTTCTAAATGGCTACTTATATCAGCTAAACATTTTGACTATTTATGTCCTGGCAGTTTTTTTCAAACACTTTACTGTACATAAACACATCATGAACTGACCTTTAATACACTGATTGGTAGATGCCAGTGTAAAAAATGCCTGGAAGAGGGATTGACTGATTTGATGGTAATATAGTTAGTTTGCTTTACGGGTATTTAGTTAAATTTTCTTTTAAACAGGTTGTGGTAGATGGAAGCGTATCAACAGCAGTCCTGAAAAACCTGATGTCTTTAACTGAATACCAGCTAGCTGTATTTGCTATATACTCAAATGCTGCTAGTGAGGGCCTTCGTGGAACGGAAACTACACGTGAGTATCTGCAGCACGTTTGTTGCAGAGTTGACTGTCTGCATTTAATCAAACTGTGTAAGCATTAGTCTTTTTGGAAAAGAAGTACAGAAGGGAGTCTTCTTCAATTTAGCTTGTTTTAGTGCATTTGCTTTAAATTAATTTTAGTTTGAATTAATTCTAGGCTGCATTCCTAAGTCCAGATTCTCTGTAGATGTTTAAACACTGAGAAAGGCTTTATCTCTGGGCTCAGCTTTGAAGTTGATTGTATTGAACCCTAAATTAGAACATGCCTAGGCTTTGGGTGTTGAGCCAAACTTTATAAAGTAGGTTTGTAGCTGAAGATGACCTCATGAGGGAAGGATTAGGTGGGACCAGAAATACCTGCATGTGATTCCCACTAGTGCCAAAGATTTTCAAAGATTTCTGTAAGTTTCTTTCTTAATGATTCAGGTATTTTCTGTCTGTAAAGTGGTGACCTGGGATATTTTAAGACTTAATACATTTACAGTTTTATGTGTTTGTATACAAAATGCAGTTACTTTTTTTTGGTCAATATGACAGATATTAGGAATGGAAGTAAAGAGGAACTTTATAGTTCAGACTAGGAGACAGGAAGCCCATATATGATATATCAATAGGTTATATCTGCTGAAAGATCAGCACAGTGGGGCTAAAGCACTCTAGGAGATTTCTGCAGTGCTTTGGCAACAGTGGTTTTTCCTGACACAAGTGGTCAAGAAGCCAGCAAGGAGGGTGCTCTGCTGTAGCTGATCCTTAGAAACAAGTTAAAACTGGTGTGGGAAGGAGGGTGTTAGAGTCACAGGTAGTCTTGGTCTTGGCTGTAATGACCATGAGATGGTGGAATTCAGGATTCTGAGGGAGGAGTTCAAAAAGCAGGACCATAGTTCTGGATTTCAGGATAGCAGTCTTCAGTGTCTTCAGAGACATGCTGGGAAGGATCAGAAGGGATATGGCCATGGAGAGAAGAGGGATCCAGAAGAGACGCTTGATACCCGAAGATTGCATCCTGCAAGGTCAAGAAAGATCCCTACTGATAAGTAGATAATCAAGCAAAGGTGATTGGAGACCAACATGGATGATCAAGAAACTCCTAACAGATCTCAGACATAGAAGGAAGTGTATAAGAGATGGAAGAACAGGGTGATGACCCAGGAGAAGTATAGAGTTGCTTTCTGATCTTGCAGGGAGAAGTTTAGGAAAGCCAAGGCCAACTTGGACCTGAATCTGGCAAGCAATGTGAAGAGGAAAACAAGTTTAACCTTATGTAGTTCAACAAAGGGAAGAGCAAAGTCATGCTCCTGGGGAGCAAGAGCCCCATGTGTCAATACAGGCTGAGGAGTGACCAAGCTGGAAGGCAGCTCTGCAGAGAAATACCTGGCTGTCATGGTCAACAACAAGCTGACTGTGAACCAATGCCCTTGTCACAAAGAACGCCAGGAGCCTCCTGGATTGCAGTAGAAAATGATTGCCAGCAGGTTGAGGAAGGTGATTCTTGCCCTCTGCTCAGCACTGAAGCCACCACACCTGGATGCCTGGTCTTGTGCTGGGTTCCTCTGTGTAAGAGAGATGTGGACTTGCTGTAGTGACTCCGGTGAGAGGTTACTATGATTCAGGGATTGGCACACCTTTCTTAAGACAAGAGTCTGAAACAGCTGGACTGTTCAGTCTGGAGAGGAGAAGGCTCAGGTGATGTTAAAAAAGTAAAAATCCCTGATGAGAGGGAATGGAGAAGAGTGAGCCAGATGCTTCTCAGTGGTGCCCATTAATAGGACAAGAACCAAAGGGCACAAATTAAAAACCCATGAAACTGCATCTGAGCAGGAGAAGACACAGTTTTATTGTCATGGTGGTCAAACACTGCAACAGGTTGTCCAAAGAGGTTGTGGAGTCTCCATCTCTGGAGATGTTTAAAACCCAACTGGACAAGGTTCTGAGCAACCTGCTTTAGTTGACCCTGAACAGAGAAGTTAGACCAGGTGATTTCCAGAGGTGCCTTTCATCCTAAATGGTTCTTCAATTCTGTGGCAGTGCTAATCTTCCCAATCTGAAAATAAAACAGAATAATATATAATTATTTAAGACTTCTCTATTGGTCTCAGTCTCCCAAAATGTCACCTCCAGCCATCTTATACCCCATAGCACAGTGTTAGGACCTGTTTAATTTATTGAGGCAAATGGAACAGTCACATACTGAGCCAACAGGATTGTTTTGTAGTGCACCTGGTATTCCTTTGAAGTCACCCAGTCAAGTTCTGACGGAGCCCAACCCTGCTGGCTTTCTGAGATCTGATCAGATCACACCCCAGGGTCATGCAGCTTCAAGCATTTTACACATCTGTCTTTGATAGTGTGTTGAAAGTAATAATCTGACATGTGCAAGTATTAATCACTCCATATGCTAAAATATCTGCAATTTTAAAGTATTTTTTTACTATCCTAATGGAGAATTATGGAAAATTGTAGTTTACATTCCTGCCTTTGTGTGAAATCCTGTCAGATTAAACTAGTCACCAGTTGCATTTGTTCATACAGAACACTGAAAGTATTTTACAGGTCTGTGAAACAAAACAGACATATGCAAGAAACATAATATACAGATAATTAGAATGTTTTGTGACTTTAAACTTCTAACTTGAAATAAATATGAAATATCCTCACATTTTAATTTTGCTGCAAGTCCATTTTTACCTGGTTTAGTTTATTCCAGTTGTTTTCAGTAGGTTTAATTTGTCCCTGTTACCTAGATATTAAGTTACTCTGGTAAGTGTCCAAGATGCAGAATAGCATTATCTACTAGATATTTATATCTGAGATTCTGAACTCCTCAGCTGAAAATTCCAGTAGAAAATACCATGTTTTATTTCCAGTCACCTCTTTGTTAATTATTATATATTTGTTTCCAGAGTATCTACCAGTTCCTGTTGAGAGATAAAAGTCATGAGTTAAAGTTACAGGATATTTTTCTTACAGATTTTTAGAACCAAATAAGGAAAAGGACAGGTGACGGATACTCTCTCCTTCTGTTTGAGTAGGAATGAGACAGTGTGGTACAAAGTGCCTTCAGGAGATCTCAACATGTAGTTTCTTGCTGTAGGTATCAGGTCTGAATGGAGCTCTGAGCAAGGAGACTGAAACACGTTTGAAAATATTCATGGGTAGTTTCTACCTGTAATGAGAGGAATTGTGGGAATATAAATCAACACAAGAACATGGCTTTATATGGGATGGAGGTAGGTTATAGAAGGTTTCAAAGTGTAAATGAATAACCTGGAAGTGGAAACCTAAAGAGAGGCCAGGGTGGAAGTGTTGTCACCATTTACAGACTTCAGTAACAGACTGAGTGAATGGTCTCAGTGAACAGGAAAGTAATAGGCTGGCATGGTTTTGTACATGGGAAGTTAAGAGCTCTGTTAGAGCTTGTTGAACACAGTGTAAGAGATAAACTATTCCTTGTAGAAATCAGCTAGACAGGGTGTCGTTTTTGTTTGGACAAGGGGATTAGAGAAACTGTGATTGTAATTAGAATTCGTTATCTGAATCTTTGTTTGCAGATCAGATTCTTCAGAAATATGCAAAGCAGAGCTTTGTAGAGGCTTAACATCCAGCCTATTACAGTCCCTCCGAGTTCCTAATATTAAAGGTTTGATATCAGTTAGCAATAGCCTTCTGTTTTTTTCAGACCCTTCCAGTCATTTTAGGGACTATTCCAGTGTAGAAGCTCCAAAGGAGAAGCCAAAGTTCTCTCCAGTGACAGGATATTTTGGTGGGATCTGTAAATGGTGTCACAGCAGCGAAGAGACCTTGGGATGTTATTTTGTGAGAGGAAGAAAGTGAGGACAATCAGGAAAGTGCAAAATGCTACTCTAAAGAGTTACAGAAACGTAAAGAAATATTCAGGAACCCAGATTGGTGCTATGTTCTGGTATCAGTGCCTTAAATTCACAAGCAAACCTTCTAATATTGTTTGAATTTCACTCAGCCTGCTCTCACTTGCCAGGTTATTATTCACTACAATTTCCAATGGATGACCTTGCCCATATTTGCATAATCCCGCTGACACAGGCCTGGGGGCCAGATTGGACAGTCCAAACCTTAAACATGCAACAGTTTATAGTCAGAATATTTTGACATGCTCACTGTGCTCATGCAGGGTTTTCTCCAGGGTGTTGTATCTCCTGGCTGTCACACCTGCACTCTGACTTGGGAACTATTCCCAGAAAGAGCCATCCCTTAAAAATGCTGCTGGTTCCTAATAGCAACAGTGCCTGTTCTTCAATAGCGAGTGGTCATCCTCCTGCAGATCAGGGAGAAGGAAGGCTGAGATTGGAACAGAGCTGCAATTTGGTGCTCAAAGAACAGAAATGCTCCTACTTGAAGTATTTAAAGCCGTTTAGGACAAAGAGCTCAAATGCTTTGTAAGGCGTAAGTCTGCCCTGGCATTAGAATTGGCTGAGGTCATAATTTCCTTGTTTCTCTGATCCTGTGATCTTTTATATGCCAATCATCTCTTCGTAGCTGTAGTATACAGACAGTACTTCCATGTGCGGAGATAGCTGTATTCCTTTGTGTATCCCAGGGTAAAACAAGCTGTTTCAATAATAGCTGGTTGTTGAAATGAGACAACTGAAGTGCCTGTCTCTTGTTGCACTGTAGTTGCCTTGCCAATGGCATCGGATCTGCAATTGTACGATGTGTCGCAGAGCAGCATGAGAGTGAAGTGGAATGGAGTGGCGGGTGCCACAGGTTACATGATCCTGTATGCTCCCCTCACGGAAGGATTGGCAGCAGATGAGAAGGAGGTGATGTACTATGCTTTTATTTGAATAACAGTTATTAAAAAAAATCAATCTTTTAAAGAATAAACTAGTACATGTCCCTTAACCTTCAACTTGATCAGCAAATACTTTGTTTTGTGTCATGACTGCATTAAGTACTGTATGTGTTACAGACTGAAGTGCCAGTTTGTTATTTTTGCACGTCGTTGTCATAAAAATGTAACAGCTTCAACTGAATTTAAGTGACACTTTTGAAATGTATGAGGTGATAGTTTATCATTGTATAAAACTAGCGCTCAAAGGAAGAAGTAAGATATTTTCTAAGTGTGCTATCTGAAGAATACAAACTTTAGCCTTTGTTCTCATCAGGTCCTTTAAATGTAAATACCATTTATTGGTCTGACCATCATTGGTTTCTTTTAGTTCTGTTCAGCCTTTATTTTTATAATGCCTTCCATCAAAAGTGATTTTAGAACACATTTTTAGAAGGAAAAGAAGGTGGGACAGGGTAAAACCTAGTCTTTTGTCATTAAAGTAGTAAAATGAGTAGACTTTTCTAAAGTTGCTAGCATAGTTTCAATGGAAGTTCTGGTTTAGGATTTAGGAATTTTATGCTCAAGTTTCTATATGTATAATTAAGGTTATATGCAACACCTGTGTTCAGACAAAAACACTAGGAAGCATGCAGGGGCATGTGAGCTTGTGAAGAGTGCAGGAAGCTACTGAAAGCTGGCATAGACTTGTGCTGTCTGCTGAGTGAGTGGCTGTGAGCACTTTATTCTGTTAGAAATGGGCCTCCCTGTGAACTAGCTGGTGCAGGAGGTCTAAGCTTTACCCCAAAGAAATAAATACAATCAGTCCATGTTAATGTGGCTCTCTGTGAGAGGTGGAGGAAGAAAATGATATGCACCTTAAATAGCAAGAATGGAAATCAGCTCCTTCAGCGATTTCATGGGATTTTTACGTCTGTGACCAAAGATGAAACAAAGTGTAGCTGGGATGAAAGGACCTTAGTAACTGGTTGTTCTGGAGAGGAATATTTTGTTATTACTAATATGGCTAGTCACTTTTAAAGTCCTCTTACCTGTGTGTTGGCTTTTGACTTTTTGATAATTTTGCAGTATCCCCAAATCTTGAGCAAAGTACTGCAGACACAGTATCAGACAAGTGCTCAGTAGAGCATTTGATCACATACCTAATTTCAAGTGTGTAATTAGTATTCTTTCCCGTTATGAACTATTTCAGAAATAATGTGCCTTTTTTATTCACGGTATTCTTAGATAAAAATTGGGGAGGCCTCAACAGATCTTGAACTGGATGGACTGTTGCCAAATACAGAATATACAGTCACAGTTTATGCCATGTTCGGAGAAGAAGCCAGTGACCCCCTTACAGGACAAGAAACGACATGTATGTAGCACATATCTATATTCACTTCAGTGTTAATAGAACTTCAAAATATCTTTGAACATACTAGAGCAAGCATCTGATTTTAAAATCTGATTTGTGTGGTCTATTGGGCAAGCTCTTAAGTGTACTTTAGTTTCTCAGAGTGAATGCTTAATTTATAGAGGCTGAGGATTTCTACAAAACAGCTTGTTTTTGCCACAGGATTGTGAATTTGTCCCTCTTGGTGGTGGTGGTACTATGGATACCCATGTGGATCTTGGTGGAATTACTGACAGTTTTTGTGAACTTGCTGAAGGTGAATGAAGGTCATCACATAGCTCTAAATTGAGACTGCTCCATTTAGCCTCACATAGCTAGAGAACCAGGTGTGTGGGGGAGCCTGTTCAGATGGAGAAAGTCATTCCTCTGGCTCAGTGGTAGTACAGACAGAAAAGAAGCAAAGAGAAGGTTTCTGTCCAACCCCTGCTGCCTAACATCTGGTAAATCAAGGGTTGGAAAGGGCCTGTGCACTCATGGCAGATGGTGTGTTTTTAATAAGCAGCAAGAATTTTGCCAGCTAAATTCTGTCCTCTGCAAACTGTACACAGCACTGTATGTCAGCTCTAAATAGCCTCAGCATTTGGAAGACAAAGGTTTTGAAAAGAAGAGGTTGTGCTGCTGCTGGGATATTTCCGGGACTGCGTTCAGTGACATCTCTATTGCTCCCAGCAGGGGAGTCAGTGCATCCTCTTGCTCTGTGCTCCTGCCATGGGTAACTCCATCAGTGTGAAAGTGACTTGTATTTAATAGGTGAGAGAAGTTAAGGCATGCGATTGCTAAGAAAAGGAAGGCCCAGAGCAGTTGCTTTTAAGGTCAGCAAAAAGTAGTGGAAGGAGCTCTAGGAATGGTGCTCACTGGGTCTTCTCTAGGAAGACGTTTGTAGACAGACAAGTGCCAACAGCAAATTGCTGCAGCCTGGGCATGTTTGTGGACTTGAAATAAGTGTAGAAGATTCCCAACACTTTGAAAATCAAATCTTTGGCTCTTTCTCCCTCTACCACTTTCTCCCTTTCCTTGTCGCTCACTCCTTGTCTCACACACCCCCTGCCATACCTGTAACCTCCTCCCTGGCTTTTGGTCAATATCTGCCCAATATCTGGTTTTCATTTCTCCTAAACAGTAGTTTGTGTAGCTTATGACTGTGCCAGCCTGAATTCACTTCACATGTGATCTTGGAGACTGCACAGCATTAAACCTGACTAACACATTGGATGGAAGATCACAAACAATTTCCAGATGCTTTGGCACAAACTGAGATTTCATGGCCACTGTCCCATCACAGAAGCTGGTAACATAGGTTAGTCAGCCCATCATCGTTGCTGCTGCTACTAGACCAGAATAAAAAAAAACAAACAACAAAACAAACAAAAACCCCTAACTAGTCTGCAACCTTCATTTATTTTCAAGGTGGCACAATGCAGCCATCTCTGGTCTTTAGCGCTGTAATATGAAAGAAAATTGATTCTTTCATATACAGCTCTTCAAGTAAGCCCTCTGCTAAGAGGTTTTGATGGATCAGGCAGTGGGGCAATCTGGGAAGTAGAAAGGTCTTGGTGATCACACCTGTCCCACATTGTTGGTAGTCAACAGTAATATCTTCCCTGTCCATATTCTAATTTCAGCTACCTTTTTTTTTTCTTCATTCAGTAATTATTTCTGGCTTACAACTAATGAATAGGCTTCCTAGTATTTTCTTCCTGGAGTGTATATCTGCCTGAAAAGTGATCTGCCAGATTTGATATATAATTATGTTTAGTATCTGATAATCTGTATTTAGTAAATAATATTCTACACACTGTGTCATCTTGGTTACTGTAGCAAAATCTCTCTCCATGCCAAACAGAGATGTGATCATCAAGATCATTTTGGGGTGTAGTTTCGTTTTGGGGCCAGGATTCATCCAAGACTCACTGTAAATATCACGTTAGTCTGGCATCAGGACTGCCTGTCTGGTTGAGAGCAATGTTGTCAGGTTGGTTCCAAAACGAAAGAGCTGAGACTGAAGGATTTTGTTGTATGACCTGGATGGTGGAGTGAAATGCATTCCACGACTGACAGAAAGTAGAAAGGAAAGCCAGCACGTGATATTCCCTTCACTAGACTCAGGGGAATAGATTGAATGCCAGAATGTGTGGCAAACTCATTTAATACATTTCCAAAGTGTTCCCATCTTCTCAGTTCTCAGAGCCAAGCTGACTTTGCTCCTGAGCTGGTTGCAGATTCTGCATTGGTATATGGCTAAAGATCCTACATAATATATGAGGGGTTTAAAATCCTTGCTTTTCCCTATGTGCTCTTGTGTGAGGGAAGCAGCTTCTGAAGTACTGATATTTATCTGTCCACATGGATTGGAGAGGAGTGTGTGTGTGAAGGCAGGATTGATGGGGAAAGGTTTCACAATTCAGAGGAAAGTAGCAGATGTTGGGCTAATACAGAACCCACTGCTGAGAGTAACAGACAGGACAAATTGCTTTCTGTGGTGTGACAGAAAAGTGGATGAAATCTGAGACTCTCTCATGCATGACCTCATTTTCCTTCAGCTTGTGACAGTCAAGAATATATAGTATATAAATATGGCTTTAACTGGAGTTGCTGTTAGGAAACAGCTTTCTATAATAAAAAGGGAAAAGTTAAACAAAGGCAAAAAAATAGCATGTTTGGAAATATTCTGAGCTAGTTATGCTTTTTGGACAAACTCTTATGTCAGGGACTTCTAGGATTCAGAAAGTTTTTTGCCAGAATACTACAGTCATGAAATATTTTTGCTGGGATACATGTGAAAAACAAATGCATATAGGATAGAGATCTAGTTGAATTAAATTAATTCACAAATACAAATTCATTGCAAGCACTGTGTAGGCTAGATCTTGCTATGGTATCTGGAATGAATACTAGAGTAATTTCTTTCTTTTTCAGTATTAGTTGAGATGCATTTAGCAGAACTGAAAGTTCTGTTCCAGTAAAGAGCTAATCCATTTTACCAGCCTTCAAGTACTTTTGTAGCTCCACTGATGTAGGTCTTTTAGTAGAAATATGGGTGATAAGTTTTTGAATGGAAAATGTATTATTTGTTTTCAAGACATGAAAAGTTTCACAGCTAAAACCTGGAATCGCTTTCATGGTTTTGTCTCTTTTCTTTTCAAGTGCCTCTAAGTCCACCAGCAAACTTGATATTTTCTGATGTTGGACACAATAGTGCTAAGCTGACATGGGATCCTGCTTCCAAAAATGTAAATGGCTATCGCATCATGTATGTTAAAACAGATGGAACAGAAACCAATGAGGTAAATTATTAGCACCTCTTTTCCCTTAACCAATCTCAAACCTCCCCAAACTTCTGTAATTATTAAGGGTAATGTTTATAAACAAAAGCTACCTCGCAAGCTGTAACAAAGCAAAACTTTGCTAGAGAATTCTGAAACGGTGCAAAAAAGAGTTTGTTGGTATTGGATATACATATTTGTGGGGGACAGGACTTCTTACGTATCAAAACAGTCTTTTGCTGGTGCACATAAACTGAAGGAAACTACTCAAGTGAAAAATGATCTGTACGAGCAGGATCTTGATTAAATGTATGGTATGCAAATATTTATTCTTGATTTAGTTCAGATAATAAGCCTTTTGATAGATCATATGTCATGGACTCAAGCTAATTCAAAAAGACTGAAGGCTTCCCCGTATTTTCTTAACATTCATTTATATTTAATTATATATTGAAAACTTTCTTTCTAGAAACAGGATTTGGTTTGAACAGAGTGCTGAGGTGATACCAAGTTGTTCTAACTTAGAATCTTGCGTTTAATTGCTTACTTATACAATATTTAATTATGCCTTGTTACTGAAAGTGTTTTATAATACCTTTTAGCAGCGTGAATTCTATGATAGAATGAAAAATGGGATGGAATGATTAATACAGAAATATTAATGCAGAAATCTGAAAAAATACAGATTTTTTAAAAAAAAAATAATTGCAGTAAGTAGGTTTGATTATTAAAACAGTCCAGATCCCTTACAAAATAAATTGTCATGGATAACTTAGCCCTCAAAAAGAAATCTTAAATAATAGTTATCTGTGATTATGGTTCTTCTGGGATATATCTGGCCTTTCATTCATACAAGATGGAATATTTGTATTGAACCTGAAGAAGATGTTCCCATCTTTAGAAGCGAGCACACCTGTGCAATGTTTTGTGTCTTTGCTTTCTGCTAGGTCCCTTAACATTTAAATTAGAAATCATTCAACCTCTTTCTATTGCTTACCCTTAATATAGATGATATGCCTGACTGTACTCACCACAGAGGTATCTGAACACCTCAGGCTTGTGATAGTATGCTTTACAATGCGAGTGAACGTTCAGCTCACTTTTCCTTTACGTCTGTTCAAAGAGCAGGTGGCTTTTTTTTGTCTGCTCTGCACTGGTAGCAATTCCCCTGTGGTGCTGAGCTAACGTGACACTGCATAGTTGGACTGATAAGCTGTTTATACAACTTGGAGTTTTCTGTCCCTGGCAAAGTGAGTTAACTGCAGCCTGGACAGAGACCAGGTGAAACTCATCTTGTCTCTTGGCAAATGTTAAACGTAATGGTTTACGCAGTGATTGTCCATGATAAGGGATTGGATTTAAGAGCTCAAAAAGTCCCTCCCACTTCTGGGTTCCTGAATGCTCAGTGCCAGAGCTAGCTAGAGAGTTAGGCTTACAAAGGCTGAATTCTCCTTTACCATGGTTTGCCATAAGCAAAATTTTCCTTTTCTGTAGTTTGTCTATTTTAACTGATTTTGTCGGCTCTTAAGGCCCTGAGTTTATATTTGTTCAGTTTCACAGAATTTCTGATTGCATGACTTTGTCTTTCTGTACCATTATTACACAGCAGAATTTTGGACAGTGATAATGTATTGTGTGATCAATATCTACTGCAAACTATGCTTTCTCTAGGTGGAAGTTGGTCCTGTTTCAACCCACACTTTGAAAAGTTTGGCACCCATTACAGAGTATACTGTAGCTCTTTTCTCCCTGTATGATGAAGGACCATCTGAACCACTCACTGGCAGCTTTACCACAAGTAAGTATTGCCGAGCTTTTGAAGGGTTTCCAAGAAGAAATTTTATACTCTTTTACGTTACTGGAAAGTAAGATTAGTTACAGCAAATGTCTCTGGCTGTGAATTCAGATATATGGAATGCTTTCTGTTATTTTCATTGGTGTTGTTGGCTTCTTTGCTCCCTTATTATTGAGCCAATTGCCTCTTTACTCACATGAGTAATCTCTTGACATCATAAAAACATCTCCACAGCATTCTGAAGCATTACTCAATGTGATGGCATTTGTGTCTCTAGCTGAAGTTTGATGAGTTTTGAATCATATGTTTAACCAGTGAGCTATTTAGGCACTAAAGGGTAGAACCTTCTATACATACAGAGGAACTACATCAAAAGGAGAAAACATAAGGTATTTAAGGTTCCTGTAGTTTGTTTAGCACAATTACAGTTTCATTAACTATAGTTCTGCATTAAACAAATGGTTGATGGCACATATTAATGCTTTCCAACATAACAATGGGCAGAGAAAGAGAGGGAGGAAAGAGAAGTGAAAGAGGAAGGGACAACATACATGTATGGAACAAGAGGTGGATATTCACATGCGAAGTGCAAATGGAAATACACACAGAGTTTGGAAAGGGCAGAGTTTGGGACTTTGAGGTAGAGGCAGAGAGCATAGGGCACAGAGCTCTGAGCAAAGGAGATGAACTGAGGGTTGCATGGAGCTCCTTCAGTGGAGAGAGAACAAGGACGCTTGTCCAGTTAGAACAGATAAAGTGTCTACTCCCCTTCCCAAACTACAAACCCACTTTCATAAGTACAAATAAGTGTGCAAAGAATTCTGAGTGCCTTTGTTGTCTACCTCTCATGTTATAGTCTTTTTAACAAACTGCATGTAAAATGGTATGTGCCTGATGTTGCCATCCATTGAAGTCTCAGGGAATAATTTACTTTTGTATAATATTGTATAATACTTTGTATAATATTATTTGTATAATATTTTGCATAATATTATTTGTATAATATTTTGCAGAAAGAGTTCCAGCTCCCCAGCATTTGGAAATTGATGAAGCATCGACAGATAGTTTTAGAGTCAGCTGGAAGCCCACCTCATCAGATATTGCTTTTTACAGATTGGCATGGATTCCTTTGGATGGGGGGGAATCCGAAGAGGTAAGTTGTCCTGACTTTCTGAGGTGGTGAAAAGGAAGAGAGAATTCCATTCTGAGAACACCTATGGTACAACTTTTGCCATTGAAATATGGCCAATTGACTTATAGAGAAGTCTGCCCCACTTCAACACTCTCGAAACGAAAGTCAAACCAAGATTCCAGTTTTGTTTTGAAGAGGAAGTGAAGAAAGAACTTCTGAGAATAATCAAGCTAATCTGTAATGAGCCAACTGCCATAGAACTAGCATTGTTGTTTGATGTCACTTCAGTTTTTAGAGGCTCATGTTATTCATTTTGCTGTAAAAATGATGACAGTAGCTGAGCCAGAGTAGTACTGGCCAGAGTAAAATTATGTAATGTTACAAAGGAAAAAGTTTACACACAGTAGATTTATTATATTGTTTCTTTATTCCTCTTTGTGGTTCTGTCTCTTTTCCACCTTCATGCTATATTTTGTTGCTTTAAGCCCTTGCGTGTCTTGTCCATAGTGCCCTTTTCATCAGAATTTTTAAATGATTTTTTCTTCCTTTAGCTTTTCCTTTCTTGTTATCTTCTTACAAGTAGAAAAAGACAGATACTTTCTCTCACTTTCCCAAATTTTCATAGTCTGTCTCATTTCCTCTTTCCCTTTCTTTCTTTATTTACTCATCATTTTGGCTTCTTTTGTACTGCTCAGTCTTTCATGACTCTCATGCATCTTGCTCTCTTGGCATCAGCACTATGCGAAGAGGCCACATCTGCAAACTGTTTATCTGGGTACAGAATCTGTGGGGAAAGATGACATCTCCCACCTGGCCCTAAGTTTCATGTGTTAATTTGTCATCCCTTAGGGCAGAAAGCAGTCGTTTTAGCTTAGGTTATGTGTCACTTTCTTTCTTTCAATTTAGCTTAGCCTGATTCTTTCCTCCCTTTGACCTAGTGAGAGGTATTCATGCAAACAAGAAAGAAATTAGAGGATTGAACAGAGAAAAGGAGGAATTGGCAAATGAGTGAGTGGACATAGGTCATCCCCTAGCACTTTCTTCTGCTGTAGATGAACTGATTTGCATCTATTTAAGTTCCAGTGAGTTTTTGCCATTGAAACCCTTTAAACCATATATGCTTTTTTAAAGTGACATTCAAGGTATCTGTGTTCTTTGAGTGTGAGAATAAATCATCGAGAAATATTTGAGCTGTTAAGGTTCCACTTGTTCATTTTATTCACCAAGAACTGCTGGAGGCCCTAATATTTTAGCATGTTGAAATACTAAAAATGCCCGAGCTGCTTTCTTGTTCTCCTTGCATGACCTCTCTAATGGGGTCAGACCTAGGATAGCACAGTACCTCCAGGCTGTTGCCTCTTTAAGCTTCTTTCCCAGCTAAGTGATCAGTCATGCAGAGAAACAACATGCACTGCCTCTGTCTTTCTCCCAAGACCCAACTTGCCAATTAGCTGAGTGGGGTCAGGGGGTGGTGGTGAATTGCACACCTCTCAGCTCGCTTCACCCACACTGCCGATGGGTGAGGAGGGTTCAGTGGCGTGTTAGCACTAAAAAGCCAAAATATATTGAATGACCTTGTACTTCTAGGTTACAGTAGAAATGCTGTTATGCTCCTGTGCTTGCTTCTGTTTTTTGGTCCTGCCCCCTTGTAAGTTCAGCACTTTGTGATGGGTTTTTGCAGGCTGCATTAGCAGGGAGTGGAGGGTGATGCCGAAGTCATGTCTGGGACAGTAACGATGTATAGCTATTTTATAATGATTTGATTCACAACTAGAGGCTCTGGGGAATTGAAAAGAAAGGCATTACTTGCATCTACTTAGTATACAGCTAGTTTCACACAAAGCTTGTTCCTGAAATTTTCCTAAGAAAATCTGGGCCAGAAAGTGTGCAGCAGGGGATGCCTGATTCATTACTTGATAGTTGAAGGAGGTTGTGGCCCCGACTCATCTCTTGAATGGTAGAAATGTGAATGAAAGTTAATCTACCCTGCTATGTTGCTTTAATTGATGAATGTTTTGAATTGTGGTGATTTTTCAAGAAAAAAGAAATGTTCAGCTTTATCAATTAGTTAGTTGTGGGTGACTGCATGAGACTATACATTTTAAATATTCTTAAGTGTTTTTGTTTTTTTTCCAGATGTACTCTGTGGTACTTTTTATTTCAATATAGCTAATAAATTTTCTGGGCAGATCTGAGTGTAGATATCATTCATTTTAAAGGAGAAACCATTTTCCTTCTTTTGTTTTAGTCAATTCATGTAAATTAAACAAATGCAGCACTGATTTTCTTTAATCCTGCTGTGATCCTTAGGTTGTTCTAAATGGAGACGCAGACAGTCATGTTATAGAGGGGTTGTTGCCCGACACAGAATATGAAGTTTCTTTGCTGGCAGTTTTTGATGATGAAACTGAAAGTGAAGTTGTTGCTGTTCTTGGAGCTACATGTAAGACAAACCCTTGATTGTAATTTTTAAAGATGTTTAAGTGAATTAGATTTGATGCTTGTATATAAAATATGGTTCATTTTTGAGTAGCTATAATATTGAAGAATGTGGTGGTTTAGCACCAGGGCTTTGCTGACTGTATTTTTTGCCTTTCTTGCTTAATATTATGTGGTAGATGGCTTTGAATCAAAACAGTGGTTTGGCTCCCTGTCTGAGCTGTGGTATTAATAACCTTTGGATCTGGGCAGATATTCTTCCGTCCTACATTTCAATATTTAGTCTTTGGACAGGGTTCCTTATGAGAAGATATATCAGATTTTGGATGTGTGTTAAATGTTTCAAAGTAAATAATTTACTGGCATTTCATTTAAGATGTTTGGCATTTTCAGTATAACCTCTTCTTATTTATGTAATTTATACTCGCTAGTGGTGATTTATTTATACTCACTCTTAGATGAAATAATGGTCCGGAAAAGCTTACACAGGCATCCCGTGACATTGACATGGCAGTAGCAAAGATAAAACTTTTTATAGTTTACAATCAAAACAATGGCCAGTATTTCAGCAAAATTATTCTAGTCTCTTTTTCTGGATAATGACTTGGTTAAGTAAACAACTCTATTTCTTATGTGTAAATTCAAAAATTTGTTTGATTTTTAGTAACTGAATTGCAGTCTTAATCTTGAACCTTCTATTAAACAAGAAGCCCTTGCCCATCGAAATGGTGCTGATATTGCCCAGTGTTGCTGAGTATACTTTCTGCTTTTCACTTGCACAGAAATAAAGAACACTGAAAAATCTTTCCATTTAATTAATCTGACAGCCTTAACAAATGGTCAAAGTAGAAGTCATTATGTATAGTTCCAGAAATATAGTATAGTTTCCCAGAAATCTGGGGAAATATATGCATTCTTATTTGATTGCACAGTTTATTATTTTGTCTTATCTCTTAGATCTAAGTGCTAATCCTGCAAATACATGGGCTAAAGTAAGCTAAATGAATAATTCCCTTATCTCTGAAATGCCTGAAGCACGTGGGATACTTGTAGGTGTGAACACATAGTTTCATTGTCATAGTTAGAAGTACAAGAGAAATACCGTGGCTTCCACGTTTTGTTGACTTGTTAGTGAGCCGAGTACTGTTTTTCAGTTGCGAGTTCCACCACAATACCTTCCACGGTGACTACTCCCAGTGCCACAACCTCCGAGCCCACCACGGCGGGTAAGCACAGCAAATGTCCGCAGTTCAAACGCTGAATGCACAGCACTGAGGCTCCCATAGGCACCTCTAGGTCTGAGGAGCTGTAACCCCAGTTCCTGATGGCCGAGGCTCACGCTGTCGTGGTCCTGCACCACCCTTCCATATGTGGGCAGCTCGCTGCACCTGCCCTGTGTGGAAGAGGAGCCGACCCGTTACACAGCACGGGGACTCTGGACGATACCAGCGGTATTACATCGGAGTGCAGGGACTGATCTGGAACATTCAGAATTTATCTTTCCCTTTAAAAATATGAGCTTGGAAACTCTTCAGGATTTTGTTTAGTTTTGAGTGCTCTGTTTCTTTTCCCTGGAATTAGTCTGACCTTTAAAGAGCAATGTTTCTGGGTTATTTCTCTTCTGTAGCATTCTTGTTTTGATTATTCTAAAGCTCCATAAGCCGAGTAAGATAAACAAAGCAGATGGGATAATATAGGTTAATGGCAGTATAGTATAACTATTATTTTAGTATGTGCTTACAGTTTTTATGTTATTAAGCCCAAGTATGACTGAACTATATGAGTTTGCCCCACTGTGGATCTGCAGACCCACCATGACTTCAGCAGAGCTTGCAGCTACTTGGTGATAGTTAGCACACTATCTTAACTATTTTAAATCTAGAAACAGAGTTGAGAAAATATTAATTAAGTATTTTTGGACTTAGTTTTTCGAACAGGAATCCGAAACATTGTTATAGATGATGAAACAACCTCAAGCCTGAGGGTGACGTGGGACATCTTGGATGACAGTGCTCAGCAGTTCAGAGTGACCTATCTCACTGCGAAGGGCGACCGTTCGGAGGAAGCAGTAAGGATGGTGTGTATGGCTGTTGTAATTGCCTCCATGAGCTTGTGTGACAGTGGCTAAGACGTGACCTCTTCTCATGTGACACTTGGGTTGCAATTAGTAAAGGACCCGTGTTTGGTGTTACTGTGAGACTGAACTTCAAGGTTCTAGTGGAACAGCCCCCGCTGCACTGCAGTCAAATGTGAGAGCAGGGCCCAGTCACAGGTGGTTAATGAAGTCACAGGTAAAAGACTAGCTGGCTGTCCTTTTTTTTTTTTCCTTGTATTTTTAAATTCATCCAAGTTGGGGTTTTTATTTTTTTATTTTTAATTTTAGTTTTTACTCCTAGGCTTTTTCCTATCCTGAGATTGTGTTTGAATGATGCTTAAATTACAGGGCAGTCTTGAGGAATTTTTGTTTTCCTCCAGCAATTTTACTCCTTCCCTAAGTGTCTCCTCTTACTAAAGTTCAAATGCAGAGTTTTCATAGTTCTCGTTAACCTAAGCATGTCACAATAAGGACAGCCCTTTTTAACTTAAGTGCCTAAGATTATTTGCTAGTTTTCTGTACCATGTGATGGTCAAAATTAAAGTTGTCCTACACAGGACGACTTTTTCTGGTCATCAAGACTTTGAAAAATATTTGAAAAAATGAATAGTACAGCATGTACTCTTTTGAGCATATAGCAAACAAACAAAAAAGAACATCTAGCTATATTATTTTAAGGTTTCACAATTTTTGAGGTCGTTTCAGAATTCTGCGAGGCCAAGTGCCTTTTTTGGGTTTTTAAAATTATTTTTAAATTGGGGGAATCTCAGAATTGCAGTGCTTGGTTTCAACAAAAACTAAGTTATAAAATTTTGGAATGACTCGATGTAGATACATTTAAAAGATTAAATTGTATGTGTCTACGTTATTTTTCTCCCTCCATGTCTGTCATGTGGCTCACTTCATGTCATAGAACAGTTATATCAAAAATATGGGTTATTCTTTTTGATGTCGAGCAGCTGAGGTTTTTAGCCCTATATCAGAATATATCCATAAAAAATTTTAAAAGGGGTTTGTTGAATATCTTTTTTCTAGAAAAATATAAATCCATCTTTTTATACTTTTGTTTCCTTTATCTTTTATGAGCCCCTGCTGGAAACTTACTTTAAACTATAATCTGTAAATGAATTTTCAATGTAGTGGTGTCCCCTTGGACTGGGAAACATGATTTATGAATTTACCTTGTCTGTATGGTAGTGTAGTATACAATATAGTGGAAAACTTGAACAGCATAATGGCACAAATTGTACTGTTCTTCTGAGAATAACCCAAAATTTCTGAAATTCAGGTCTCAGATTTACTGTTTCAGCTCTCGAGTTCGTTTGGATGGTATAAATATCACTCTGTTTCAGTATTCAATGACTATTATTTTAAAATGAAATGAGAACTGTAGGAACGGTATTCAAATTGTGGCTATCAGAAGGATTTTAGAGCTGATTCAAAAGCTCATTAAATTATGAAACTGTACAATTGGGTAGATCTTTGGCTCTAATACCACAAAATATTTAATTTTAAGTACACTCAAGTCTTATTATCTTTGGTCACAATTCAGCAAACAGAGTAACCACGTTTCATCTTTGAAATCAGTCATGTGCCTAAATACTTTACTGAATAAGGAATTATCTAAGATTATAGTTAAAATTAATCGAAGGAATGTATTTTATCATGTGGCTTCAAGCACCTGAGAGGTGCAACACAGATGTCAATAAAACAACACAGATGTTCAATGTTTAGGGGACTGTTTATATGTTTAAGTACATTTTTAAAGCAGAACCCAGAGATTTTTTGGAATTTGGGCTTCAATGTACTATAGCGTGACGGTTCTGTGGTGAATGCTTAAGTTTTTTTGGCTCATATCTCAGTAATGTAAGTTTCAGTTACTTCTCCCTTTCCATAAAAATATTAATAAGCTTTAGAATTCTTGATACAATTGGCTGAAAATCAGGCACTAGAAAATGTAATAGAATACAGAAGGGTCAAGCCCTGAATTGCATGTTTGTTCTTGGGTGTGTTGTACATACTGGAAAGATCACATTTTTTCTCTTCCTTGAAGCCAAAAATGCTTCTCACTGCTGAGAACTGTATTGGTCTGTAGAAGGTCTCTGATAGGCACTTGTGAAGAGGAGAGAGTTCATAATGCTTGCATTCTCTAGCCTATCAAACCAGAAAAGTTGGTTGGGGGGTTTTTTTTTGGGTTTTTTTTTGTTTGTTTGTTTGTTTGATTGGTTTTGTTTGGTGTTTGGTTTTTTTTCAGAAACTTGGCTTGTATATTTTGAGTGTATGTATGGCAGAGGGACATGTTAGTCTTGCATGCACATATATTTAGATGGTTTAAGTCCAGTTTTGATCAAAGAATGAAGCACTTCTTTGACAAGTCTCAACACCTGGGTATTCTAGATAAACTTCCTTCTTTGTATCACTTGCCAAAATTACAGGTAGTTTGAATGTATGCTGAAGTGTTGAAACTGGTGAGACCTTTCTTGTCTGAGTGTATGCTTCAAAACTGCCATCATCACACGCATCAATCTTTTTTGAAACAATGAAATACTTTATAGACTTAATTTCTGTTTTTTTCCCTCTGAGTTTAAAGGGCTTAAGGTTCTCTCAACTTCTTGCCAAATATGTGCAGTTCCTGGCTTGGAGGATAGATTCATGCTCCACTGTGAATTCACTGTTGCTTCCAACAGCATCACTTCAGAGCACAGGTCTCTGTGCAGGAAACACGGGACTAGTTTCTCTTCTGTACCATGGCCACTCCAGGTGCTCCCACTCAGGTGGCTCCCACTCAGGCTTTGGAGGCTCTGAGAGTAAAATTTTACGGACAAGTTGAACAATTGCAAGGCTGTTCTTGGCACCTCTACAACCACTGTTGTGATACTAGTTTTTGAGGCTCTGGCTAAATACAATAATCTAGTGAAGAGTTTTAGAAGTAGCTGCTTATGGGGAAACCTTTAACTGTGTTTAATTCAGTGGGTTGAAACATATACTCTGGAACACCAAAACCTGGAGGAATTTCTGCACCTTCTCTACTTCTAGGAGGTTGTCTGGTTGCAGGTCTTCCATGTTTCAGCAGGTTGGGATCCTCTCATATTTGTGGGGTGTACTTCTACTTCCTCTCCTAAATATCTGCCTTCATTTGCTTGTTCCCAGACTAGATGCAGTTGAGGCAAATTTTTATTTCTGCTTGCTCAGCAAAATGCTTCCCAATCTTATGAAATGATTTACCTTCCTTCCAGAAAATGGAGATTTTCTGTCTCCAAAGAACGTAGCAATCAACCTTTATTAATGAGCATAGCTTTGGAAAATCTAGAAATGTCATAGAATAAATACAATTAGGGAGTATATTTTCTCCATACAGTAAAATTGTTGAAGTACTAACAATCTATATAGTACCAGTGGTTTATGGATCCGTAGTGGCTTGTAGGTTTAATATAGAAGTGTATCATCCTCTAGGCTCATTTTCCTTTTAATTTTGTTTGGGTATAACAGTGGTTAAACTGTTAAAAGGTAATTGTAATTATTTTACTTTATTGTAGAGCCTTAAGAACATTTGAAAACGCAAGCTATATACCAGTGCTAGTGGAGTGAGGTGTCAGAGACGGTGAAAGATAAAAAGGGGGTTGGTTGCAGTCATTAAGCTTGATTCTTTCTGCTTTTTCTGACCCTTCAGGTAATGGTGCCTGGGAGACAGAACACTCTTCTGCTTCACCCTCTGCTGGCTGATACAGAATACAAAGTTACCATAACCCCCATCTATTCTGATGAGGAAGGAGTCAGTGTCTCAGCCCCTGGCAAAACTCGTAAGTACAAACCTTCTGCTGGTCTTTGCCCAGGGAATGCCCGAAGAAGGGCTCACTCTTGTGGCCTTTTTTCCTTGGCTGTAGTAATGTATTTTAGTATAAATGTGGGCTTATTTTACATAACTTAAATGACTTGAACTTTATATTAATCTCAGTTGATTAATTTATTACCAATGTGTTTCTTCTGACAAGTTGTATTTTATATTCAGATACTGTGGGTTTGCAGAAACCTTTTGAGTAATAACGCTGGTAAGTCCTTGATAACTAACCCGCCAAGGACAAGCCGAGTAATGCAGAAAATAAACAATGCCTGCTGAGATGGCATCAAACCAACCATTGCATTGTTGGATTTTCTTTTGTGTGAGATCATTACTTCCTAAAGGTCATTAGAAATGCTGCTGAACTTTTTATAAAAGTGATGGCATTATTTCTAGAGCTCTGACCAAGTACCAGAAGATTACTTAGATGTAGTTTTAGTTTCCTTTCTACTGGGTATTGTAAAAAATAATTTCATTGTGCACTTCTAGTCATAACAGTATAATCTTATTGAATTATTCTCCTAATTTGCATAATTTCTGCCTGAAGTGCTATTTGTGCAAAGACTTAAATCACTTGTAAATAATTCCTTTGATTCCATTTGACACGATTCAATGTTCAAAAGAGCATGACTTATACAGTGAAAATTTTAGTCCACTTGGATTGGAAGAAATTATATAATATATAATTATCTCTAAATTATCTCACATTTTTAGGAAAAAAGTAAGATAATTTTTTTTTAGAAAAATGTACTGACAAAGCTTGGAGTTAATTTCAAAAATCATTGTTCATCAAAGTTTGTAATTAATCCTTTGATGTAATTCAAAGGGATGAATTTTATTAAAGGTTTCATCCTGGTAATTTTACCTGTCAATCTGAGAGTACTGGGTGTCACACTATTTTTATTTGCATGTCTTGATTTCTCTGTATGTGCTTGTATGAGATAAACTTGTAAAAGCTCAGTTTGATTTCCTTTTAGTACCCCTGTCTGCTCCTAGAAATTTACGTGTCTCAGATGAATGGTACAACAGATTACGTATCAGTTGGGATGCCCCACCATCAACAACAATGGGTTACAGGGTTGTCTACAAACCAATCAACAGTGAGTTTTTAAACTGATTTCTTTTTGTGGTTGCTTCTGACTCTTGAATGTCTTGATATCACCTTTTACTGAATTTTGTCCTTAAATCTGTCAGTTGCAGTTACAGCCTTGAAAGTGCAATATACTTAGAAGTTTTGGGTTTTGAATATGAAAGGTTCATAGTCACAGAATGATGCAGGTTGGAGGGGATCTCTCGAGATCATCTGGTTCAAATCCCTGAACAAAACAGGGCCAGCTTGGAACGGGTTTCACTGGACCCTGTCCAGTCAGGTTTGTAGTATCTCTGAGGATGGAGATTTTAAAACCACTCTAAGCATCTCTTCCAGTTTTTGACTACTGTCACTGTAGAAGTGTCTTTCCTAATACCTAAAAAAAATTTATATGGTGCAAATTTTGTCTGTTTTCTCTTGTATTTTCCTGTTTGCCTCAGAAGACATTCTATCTCTGTCTTCTCTACCACCTCCTGTAAGGTAGGTATAGGCAGCAGTAAGATTCCCCCTTAAACTGCTCCTCTTAAGGCTGATCAGTCCCAACTCTTTCAGACTGTCTTTCACGTCATTTTACTGTGACTGTTTATTTCAAAGACTATCTTTGCTTTCTTCTGATTTCTCTCTTCTGTGTTCTCCCATTCTTCAGCTTCCTTCCCCTCACAATAAAAAGTTTTTGTTTCTTCCCAAACACTTGACATTTTTTTCATTTCCCATTTTGTGTGTGCTGCATCCATTGCCCACCTGCACGTTGCATCTGGACGAGACAGCCAAACTCCATCAGATTTCTTTAGAAAAACAGGGTCCTCTACTGAGAGCAAAAAACAAATTTGGGGCCATGAAGGGACTAAAATACTGTCCAAGGACAATACTGCTGCCTGGCCTCTGAAGTGTGTCCAGTACAACGTGGGGAGATGACAAAGGAGCTGTTTGCTGTTCTGATTTGGGAAAGTTTTATTCTTTTCTCTTTTCATTATAATTTTTGCACAATATTAAATGATGCTGTTGTATAGAACCCCTGAGGGACTATATTGCTGGCTGGCATCTGCTGTCCCCCCTGTTGGTCCTGGCACACCATCAGACTGAGGAGATCTTTGGCTGCCTATTTAGAGCAGTAGTCAGTAGTAAGTCACTGAAGCAGAACAAAAGGGCCTTAACAGATGCCAATGTCTAGCTCTGCCTTAATGAATCCCACTGCTGAATTTCCCAAGTGTGTTATGTCTTCTATCCATGCAAGGATTGAGGAGAATGTCTTTGTTTTTATGTATGATTTTTTTAAAAAGGGCTAAAAAATAGCAGCAACTTTAGGAGCACCGCTTTTGGATGTGTCTAATTCAGTGGATGAGCAAATGATTTTCTAATTTATTTCATTTTTTGCAGTTCCTGGTCCTGCGTTGGAGACCTTTGTAGGGGATGATATTAATACCATTCTCATTCTAAATCTCTTCAGTGGAACGGAGTACAGTGTTAAAGTATTTGCTTCGTACTCAACAGGCTTCAGTGATGCCCTAACAGGCGTAGCCAAAACCTGTAAGAATGATTTCATGCTCACATCTCTACAGGCTGTTTTTCGTTATAACTATGGCTTTGTGCAGCTCCCTGAAGAATTTTCATGTGGAAGACTTTCTCAGTTTTGTGCAAATTGTTTTCCTGAAAGTCCCTTTTTTATGAGATTATATCAAGACTTTAAAGTGATCTGCTAGATATTAGCAAGACAGGGGTCATAAAGTAGATATTATTTATCAGCCAAAAATATATTTGCCTAATAGTAGATATAAGTTTCCTTAATGAAAAGTCTATCTAGTCTATTTTTTCTGGCTCCATATACATAATATTATTTGGTCTTTATGTATCTAAAGCTCAATTTGAATTTAGATTTTGACAGAAATGCTGCTGCTATTATGATACTTCTATACTTGTTTTTAGTAACTGAATTTTTTAGCAGTGTTCATTATTTAGTCTTAACTAAACCAACTAAAGTCCCAAACTTTTGGTTTAGAGGTCCACTTTCTTTTTACATTCTGTTTTGGATTTTCTTGACTTTTTTTAGCAGTTATGGAATTTATTTGTTAAAAATGAATTGGCACATGTGTTTCACTGTATTTATTTTGTGCTTTTTTTAACGTCTATTAAAGGCATAAATATAATTTTTTTATATTTAATTTTCAGTGTACCTGGGTGTGACAAATTTGGATTCCTATCAAGTCCGCATGACTAGTCTGTGTGCTCAGTGGCAGCTCCACAGACATGCTACTGCATACAGGGTAGTTATAGAGTCACTTGTGGGTAAGTTACTGAGTAACTCGAGGTGCAGCTACAGCCCAATCCAGAGAACTGAACTGCATAGCTAAGAAATTGTGTGCAGCTGGACCTGTAGACTGACTCCTGAAATACTGGAAATGATGGACAGAAGAGAGCTGTGTGCACACTGAAACTTTCAGGAGTAAAGTACCATTCCTGTCCTTTTACATTAAAGAAATGTTGATAACTTGTGCTTTTTATGGAAGGGACTTTCATCTGTCAGAAGAAGATAGGGGACTACATGAGTTTTTCACTGGTGTGAGGAACAGATGCTGGATAAAGGATGAAGTGAATACATCTAAGTTTGTAAATAAACCACCAACAATAGGTCTGTAGGATTAGGATGGACAGGAGAGGAGGGCAGAAAGTGCTAATTGAATCCAAACCATGCTCACAGGGTCAGAACAATGTCCAGTTTTCTCTATTCTCATTTTGTTGATTGTTCATTATAACTTGTACAATGTTACTCATCTGGACAAACATGACATATTTTTCTGTAGCTACACAAGGCTGTCTTGATGCTTTTGTCACAGACTATGTAGAGGGTGAATTGCATCCTTTTCCATCTCACATGTTCTCAGGTCTAGCCAGAAGACATTATGGGGATGTCACTATTAGTGCAGGCTCACTCTCTTATCCCAGGTGGACATCAGTGATATTTTGAATGGTGATAATTCAAAACCTTGGATAACTTGAGACAAGTGCAGTTAGTAACATTTAAAGGCATATATTAAAAGTATCATGAAAAATAATAATGATTTGGTGGCAAAAAAAGTAATGACCTTTCTGTAGAATGTCAGTAAGGTTTGTTTGAAGGCGTGGAACACAGACAAGCTGTTCAGACAGCAGAGATCTTGGCTGGCACAAGACAACACAGACTTCCCTCTCATCTGGGAGCTAGCCAATATTCTGCTTTCTTATAGAACTGCCAGAATTGTTTTAACTGAGCTGAAAGCACCTAAATGTGAGCAGAATGAGCTAGAGTGTGAACAAATGTTCCTTATTAACATCTGTCATGATGGGATTTGATTGTCAGGTTAGATGTGTGTCTCATTCAGGGAGTGATCGATTGTTTTATACTAGTGTAACATCTGATAAATATCAGGTGTTTTTTTCCAGAATGACTGTTTGGCATTTCTTGTATATTCACTGTAAAATGTGAGATCAATTGCTTGTGTTTCACTTCTTTCTGCTGCAGATTTTGAGTTGTGCTGAAGTTTTTCTCTTATTGTTAAAAAATGCCTTATTCTATTTCCAGTACCTGGGCTTTTCCCGTTGCCAATATGTTTTCCAATTCAGAATTTAGCAGAATTAGTTTTGGAACCCTGTAAATACTATTCCCTAACTGTCTGCTTAAGTGGTTACTAGTGGAAATTGGAATACAATACCTTCTCCAGTCTCTCTTGCAATTACTAAGCACCTTACAGACTCTGAGAACCAGAGGCATTGACAAAGGATGCCATAGAATTATGTAATACAATTACTCATTATACTGATAATTTAGAAGCAGATCCAAAATCCATTGATGACAGTGTTACTTTTTATTAACTTCAGTGGGGTGAAAATCATCTTTATTTCCTCAAGATGTTTCACATATTCCTTAGCTCCTATTTAATACAAAGAATGAAATTTTACAGAAACCTCTGCACAGAGGTGAATTTATAAAAATAAGGCAACATGTAGTTTATTAATTTACGTCAACTACTTTCCCTTCATCTAGTGTCATTTCCCCTTCTTATTTAGGATTTAAATTACATTATTGAATAAAACAGTAAAAAAAAATACTTTAATGGTTTTTTTTGTAATTCCAGATGGAAAAAAGCGAGAAGTAAATCTTGGGGGAGGGACGCCTAGACATTGTTTCTTTGAGCTGATGCCTGGAACTGAATATAAAATCAGTGTTCATACACAGCTTCAGGAGATCGAGGGCCCTGCCGTCAGCATCTTGGAGAGAACATGTGAGTAAAACAGAGCAGAGTGCAGCCAGCAGCGAGAGTGCTTCGTTGCTTCCTGTCTTCTGCCCTTTGCCTGCAGATGTGCTGTTCCTACACAGTTTCCTTTAGCTGAGCTTTTAATTTTTCAGCTGCATTGTGACTCGTACACGGAGGTGCAGGATCTCACACCATTGCTGTGAATTACCTCTGAAGTCATATTCACCAACTGCATTGTACTTCTTAATGAGGATGAAACAGGAAGGATTTAGCTTTCTTCATAGAATATCCCACTACGGGATAGTCTGAATATCTGAGACTTCGGGGAAAAAATACAGAAAAAGGAAGCAAGCAGAGAAGGTTTTATGTCCTGCAGCTCTTGTTATTTAGTAAAATTTTACCAGTATTTGAATGATTTACAGTTAAATGGGACCTTGATACCAAATCTACTTAAGTGTTTTAAAATAAACCAATCAACCTTTTCTATTATTATTCTCAGTAACACAACAGACAAAAGAAAAACGCAAACAAAAAACCTTACAGCTGTTTATGAAGGCAATATCCTGCTTTTATGAGTTCAGAATACTGCAATATAAAGTATGGGACTAACAGAATGAATATTTCAATATTATCTTTCTTTGAGCCTGTTTCCAGTCTCAGTGGTACCCTTGTTCTCATACTGTATTGCTCTACACCACAATGCAATTACCTTTCTCTTGGGCTAGGTAATATTTATACTGTGCTTCTTTTCCTGCCACACTTAGTTTCACACAGGGAAAACTTGCACAGGTGCATGATTCCACTATTCCGTTGTCCAGGGCTCATTCTCAGAGCAGTGAGGAACAAGCCAGCCTCCCCAGCTTTTTTGGGGAATGCATTTAAGTGTGCCCTGCAGTTAAGGGAGTAGGAGGCGTGAGGAAGAACACGCCTTGGCCTCCATGTCCATTTGACAGAGATGGTTTGTGATGCGGACAAATTATTGTATCATCTCAGAGGGAAACTCTTCAAAGAAAGGAAGTCTTCAGGGTGACTTGTACCTCTCTGGTGCTGCGAGCAGCCTTTCAAGTCACCTTACAGCAGTTGTGAGCCTTTCTAAATGGGTCTGGTCCTGCGTTGCTGTGGCCGTGGGAGTTCTGGGCATTAGTTCATTAGTAGGTGTTTCAGTCTTAGGCCTTTATCTTATTGAAGCCAGCAGGAAAACCCCCATCAGCTGCAGTGGGAGTCCACTTCGATGTGGACATGAGGCTTGTAGTGAATGCTGTTTGCAGTAATCTCCCCCAAATTTAAGTGCCTTTTCTCAGGTTGTCATACCTAACTCTGTCCCTTGTCTATAAATGTAACTTACGTGTTATAGCCAATAACAAGTTAGTCTTACTTGAAGGACTGATACTCTGTCATCTGTGGCTTCTTATGCTAAATGCATTGAATAAAAATGCAGAAAATGCCCTTGAACAAAAGCAGAAGCTTTTCATCACAAAGAGTTGTGGGAGTCAATGCATGTGTGTGTTATCTCTGAGAATTTGGTTGGCCTGTATTGAAAGGCACTAAATAGAGCTCTTGCATTCAGCAAAGCTGCCAATGAGAGATTGGGTACTCAGCTTGCTCTCTTCAAGGTTGTCATCCAAAGTTAATTTTCAAGAGAAGAGTGAGGGATGTTTTCAGAAACTCACTATAGTAACCTTGTAGAAGTTGCTGCAGGCAACAAAGCCACAGTCCTGTAGAGTTGTGGCTGGAGCTGTGTTTCTAGCTGGAAACATAACAAGGTCCTTCACCAGATTCAGAAAAATCTTGATCAGGGCAGACTGATCTGCTCTGAGTGCAAGCACTGGCTTGCTTTTGCTTTCTGTCTTTGCGTTTTGGATTGCAGGACTAATATCTTCTGCCTTCCAGGGTAAAGACCTGCCTTCTGTTACTGAGGACTGATTGGGGTTTTAATTTTTAGAATTTTTTAGAAATAAATTATGGATTCTAGGTCAAGAATAGGGCTGTGATGTGGCCTACTACACTGGGGAAACTCCAAAAGGGGCAGTTCCAGTAGTGGTTCAGTTGTATCATTGCATCATTCACAATGAAATGCAGCCATTAATTGTTTTGTAATAGAATCCTTTTTCAGGTGGTCAGAAGAGGAGAACATTACTTGCACACATTCACCTGTATTTATCTCCAATTGCATAAGTAGTAGATTAGAGATAATGAATTTTAAATGTGGAGATGAGTAGAAAATGCTGTGTTTATTATAGATAGCATACACTGGGCTTTTAAGCATGCTTGAATATTCCTTCCTTTTGTTCTGCAGTACCATTTCCAACTCAACCACCAACAACACCTTCAACACCACCTCCACCACCTACAATCCCGCCTGCAAAAGAGGGTAAGTGCTGCATGTGTGAATTTATAGTAATTTGAAGGTGTTGGTACAATGTTTTTCTGCTTCTGACAGTATTTTAGGCCTGTGGGGAGCAGATCTCAAAATGTATTTGCTACAGCAACACTGTTAAGACAGCTGGATTAAATTTAATGAGCCAAAAATGTGACAACATTACTGTATTGTTGAAATTTAATGAAAGGAGAGTTAATATATGTAAGACTTTCCTTTTCCAAACCTCCTAAACCATACATATTTTGCAATTGAGGCAGACATCCTAGGGTAATTGAACTTCTAAAGCAGCATGCTTACTTTAGGTGATGTGAAAAGTGTTGGCCTTGTTCAGCCTCTTCTCTTTAAATGCAGACTCCCTTCTATAATTATTTGAACATGGAGTGTTTTGTACAGTGTCTCATAATATTTCTGTGAAAGGAACATTATTGTTGGAGACTGAGGACCAAATACATCAGCTTGAAGTCAGTGGACCAAACTGACATGTAGTAATTGAGAATTTAACCCATAAGCACAGGAAAAAAAAGACCTTGATGTGTGTTTATAACTGCATAGCAACAGATGGTGAGGTTTTTTTGTTACCCAGGGAGTAATCAACAGAAATGACAAATATAGGTATGTCTCTTCCTGTCCCATTCTCTGGATGTACATGAACATTTTTCTTCAGGATGAAATATGTTGAAAAACATAACTTTGCTTTGAGACAATTTGCTCCTGACCCCGAGCAGTAGACTTGGAGTCTCTGGAGTGTTGAAGGTTCGCAGTTCCCATGAAAGAGTGAGCAACTTGTGTGAGCAAGTGTACAGCAGTTGCGGGCCATTTTGCACAAGAGCATGCTAGAATAAGATGAGATGGGTGAAACCTGCATTTCTCCTACATTGTGCAGTTGAAGTGCATTAGATACTAAAAAACTTGGGGTAACTTTTTGAATGGACTAGTTCATCTCTGGGAACCTCCACTGTTCAGATTTTCTAATCTTGTTCACTGTGTCATGTTAGGAGTCTGGCACTGTATAAGTTCATGTGTGACTTTACTTAAAAACCTGAATAAATATACAAATGGCTAGCCAGACTTTAAAGAGCCATGATGGCCTTGAAGTGTGTTCTGTGATAGGATCTGTCAGTGCAGACAATTCACCCCTTGCAGAGCTCAGCTGGTTCTACACCTGCACTGAAGTCAGTGCCAGCAGGTCTGTTTGCTAAAGCATTATTAACTAACATTAAACAGGGGGGCCTTTTCATGACAGTTCCATTTTCCTAAGTGATTTATGAAATTTCTTGAGAAGCTGAGGCATTTCTCTAATTCCAAAATACTTGCTTTTCTTTCTCAGTGTGCAAAGCAGCCAAAGCTGACTTGGCGTTCCTGGTTGATGGGTCATGGAGTATCGGAGATGACAATTTCAATAAAATAATAAGCTTTCTCTATAGCACTGTTGGAGCTTTGGATAAGATTGGTCCTGATGGAACACAGGTACTGAACGTGTAGAGGGAAGGGGGGCGCACATGGACTTGGCAGGGTACTTTTAGACTTGCACCAGAAGTAAAAGGAATCAAAAAGAACTGACATAATTTCGTAGATCTTGTGAAAGCACAAACTGCTTAAGGACAGTATCTTTTTTCAATGTCTTTTTATGCACACCATAGGGTAAAATTCTTGAAATGAATTTCAGTAGCATCATGTCTAAGTATTGTTTCAGTCGCCTCTAAACAATTCTAATGACAATTAAGTTGTAATGTTTTTGGTATTGGTACTCACTATGATGTTTATTTCTAAATAAGATAAAAATGGCATTGGTAGGGGAAAGCAAAGGTTCTTTTATTTCAAATAGCATGCTCTACAGAATGTACAGTGCTTGGAACAAAATACAGTATTTACAGTGATTGTTCTATATATATTTGTTTAGAGAAGTGTTTGAATCTGCTCCAGAACAAATTATTGGCAAATACTGTTTTAAGTGTTACCTATACAATATGTGGTTTGGGATTGCATTGGAAATGTATTTTAACTTTTCCAAACCCTGAAGAATGCTTAGTTTTTACTGTTTCTTGCTATACAACTGTTTCCCCAGAATACAGTTCATGGTGCTTCAGAAACATAGGCGCAAGCTTAAGCATAATAGCTCCTTTTAAATCAGAGGCACCACCTACAGAATATGAAATTCAACATATGCTTTGTGAGTTGTAGTGGTTTAGTGCATAGTATTGAAATACAGGATCTGAACTCTTGTAGCATCATATTTGAGAAGAGGCAATATTTCAGAATATGTTCTTGACTCTTTCTATTACTTGCTTCAGCCTTGCTCCCCAGCTTAAGTTACATACGTGCAGCTATTAATTTGTGGAGACTGGATAAAGTTCCCCCAGTTCTGTGTATGAATAACTGTACACGTGTGAGCAGCTGTAACCAGGATTTTGCTTTAGGGCTTGATTGAGAGTGCTTTGCCAAAGCGGGTATTACTTTTCCCATCCTGTTTGCTGCAAAATGAAACCAGAAAATGTTAGATGGTTGCCAAGGTTGCAGAGAGTAAAATTAAACTTTATTCAGTGAAGCTTTCTTAAAGAGAAAAAAAATCTGGCTTCAATTGAAGGATGAAACAAAGTTACAAGATAAATCCTTGTTTTAAATGCTCAGATTCGCTCACTTTTTGCTTATGCACTGGGTGGTGCTTTTGTAATGAACATTTTCTGTATGCACAGGTGGCAATAATTCAGTTTAGTGATGATCCCAGGACAGAGTTTAAATTGAATGCATACAAAACAAAAGAGACTCTTCTTGAAGCTATTCAGCGAATAGCCTACAAAGGAGGAAATACAAAAACAGGTGAGAAAAGTCGTGATTGTGATGCAGATTTTCTCCTGCTATCTCTGCCGGATTTCTATCCCATTAGCTGAATGGTTTAATTAATCAGTGCAAAGCCAGTGAGAACGTGGTATCTCCTCTAGGGAGAGGAAAACTTGGGCACTGAAATTAGAAAGTCTTTGCAATCTGTAGTTTACACCCTTCAGCCCTTACTGCTGCATCTTCACCCCACTGACCAACAGTGATGGTAAGGATCAGGGATGCAGGGGAGGAGGCAGCTGAGCAAAAGGAAATGAATTTGGGGACAGTCGAAAGTGAAATGGGGAGTAATACGAAGTCAGCTTGGCAGGTGTATAGAAAAGTGAGAGGGGAGGGAGGGAGAGATGGAGCTTGCAGAGTGTGTTGAAAACTGGACCAAGTGGAGGGTCTGTTTGGTTATGAGCCAGGACAGTTAAGGCTCAGTGGGATGTTTAAGACTGGGACAGGGGAAGATGTCTGTTCACTGAATGAGGTTGCATTTTAATTAATCCCTTGGGATAGCTTTCTGATGTGAAGAAATTAAAGATCAGTGCCGAAAGGGTTAAAATCTGTTTTAGTTGAAAACCATATGTTTTTATTATTTTCAGACTGCACAGAAATTTCTTGCAGCTGTTGCATTGCGTCCAATGTCAGTATTATCAACACGTTTTCCATTTACTACAATGGCACTCTCAGTTTTGTGGGACTGTGCCCTACAATCCAGAAAAGGAAGGTTTTGTTATCTCTAACCCAGCCAGCAGCTGAATACCACACACAGCTCTCACTCTCTGCCCGCCCCGATCCCTGGTGGGATGGGGAGAAGAATCAGAAAAGGGGTAAAACCTGTGGGCTGAGATAAGAACAGTTTAATAATTGAAATAAAGTGAAATATAATGATAATAATAGTAATGAAAAGGGAAGTAACAAAAAGAGAGAGTGGAATGAAACCCAAAAAACCAAGAGATGACAGTACAGTTGCTCACCGACCGCTGATCGATGCCCAGCCCATCTGAGCAGTGACTGTCCCCTCATGGCCAACTCCCCTAGTTTATATACCAGGCATGATGTTTTATGGTATGAAATATCCCTCTGGCCAGTTCAGGTCAGCTGTCCTGGCCATGCTCTCCTCTAGTCTTCTGGTGCAGCTCCTCACTGATAGAGCATGAGACACTGAAAAGGCCTTGACTCAGAGTGAGCACTGCTTAGCCACGACCAAAACATCTGTGTGTTATCAACATCAGCCTCACACCGAATCCAAAACACAGCACTGTACCAACAACTAAGAAAAAAAATTTATCCCAGCTGAAACCAGGACACCCACACATTTCATATTATTGATCTTCACCTTCAGGACTGAAAAATGGATGGCTGAAGCCTGCAGATTTTCAAAGGTTAGGGTCAAAATTAAACTTTTCTAGATCTTGATTTTAATAACTGCAGAATGCACTAATTGACAGACTACCCAGGACCCAGAAGATTTCTCTTTTTATTTATGTCTAACATATGATACAAGAAGCCAATAGAAATTGGATTTATATTCAGTGAAAGTATGTTGTCAATTTTTGTGTTTCAGGCAAAGCCATTAAACATGCAAGAGAAGTCTTGTTTACTGGAGAGGCAGGCATGAGAAGGGGCATTCCAAAGGTTTTGGTTGTCATTACTGATGGGCGATCACAGGACGATGTGAACAAAGTCTCCAGAGAAATGCAACTAGATGGTAAAACGTGTAGTTTTAAAAACTACTCACATTTCCTTGTGTCTGTTTTAAGTGTGGGCATGAGATATGGGTAACTTTTCCTCCAGGAAGATTTTCAAGTCTAAAGAAAACAGCAGTTGCTGAGAAAGACAGAATAACACTAGGATATGGTTAGATTCTGGATATATTTGGTGATTAATGGCATTATTTTTAATTTTGACAGCAATGCTAAAATCATGTGGTAGTCAGTGGAATTGCTCCCAGGATGAAGAATTTGGGGAATATGATCCTGAGAATCTGGATTGTCATCTATAAAGTGTAGTCTTGTGGTTATGAGCAAACTGAACTATTTGTTTTTCTGTACAAGAGGTCCTTTGAAAATTCTTCCATGTATTTTTTTACTGTTTCTGATCTGCCTTCATGTTACACTAATTACCTTTAGGAATTTTTTTACAGCATGAATTTTAGAGCTTTAAGCAGCCACACCATGTTGTGAATCTAAGAACTGTGTTAATTGGAGTAGAGGTTTGTGTCAAAACCCAAAGGGCACAGTGTGTCACATGGAACAGAACAAAAGGATGAAGAAAAAAACCTATCTTCCTATTAATGTGCAGTGATCTAAGAAGAAATTACATTTGTGCTTTTAGCTTTGACAGCTGTGAAGTTCCCAGTATATATCACTGATCCCTGAAACCCAGTGTGATCTTCCAGCTTGGCTGCCTACTTGTTGTGTTGCTAGATACTGAGTGTAGTGTCTTCATAAATAAAGCATATCACAAAACAGTAGGGTTTGCATAACTTGTTTTAAGTAGCAATCAAGAAAATCCTGTATTTGTGAATAAATTGGAGTCTCTGTCTAAGCTGAACAAAAATTGTTCAGCTCTCAGGTAAGTCTTGCAGTTGCATTATTAACTATTAGACTGGCAATGACCTTGAGAGGAGATGACATTTGTGAGGGTTCAGTTGCTGACTGGGATGTGTCACCTTGGCAAATTATTTCCCCTCTCCATTTTCCTTTTGAGTGTGCAAGGAGAGGAGAGATAGGTTGGAGCAGGTACTGACTTGTATCTAGGACAGCAACTGGCTTGAAGAAGTACTGATCTTGGACGAGACATGAAGATATTGTAATTTACTGTCAAAGTTTTTTTATGCTAAAGGCTCTGCAGAAGGTGATGAATGCCCCTGGGCTTCAGTCAAACTTAAAGACAATATTGCTTGATTGGAGCCATTTGGGACTGAGCCGTACAAGAACAGTATGTCCAGTAACTGGATTCAGCCTGATGTGCAGAGGGTTTTTTTCCTTCATCTTTTAGGGAAAGGAAAATATTGAAAAACTTTTAGCTGCTTTGCTGCTTCTGAAACATATAGGATGCAATTTGCAATTTCCATTTCATTTAAATCTTTGAAGTCAGGCTCAAATTTTGAAATATATTCATGGTGAATATATAGAACAGATTCAGCCAGTGCAGTTAAGTTGCTGATGAAATGAGAATGCATTTATTTCAGTGTTCACTCATGAGGGAACAGTAGCTTGAAATATTATATATATATTAATATATATGACAGAAAAAAATCTGTAAAGGACCTACAGGAAATTAATTTCTTTGCTTTGTATTTATTATATACTTGATACTTGGATATTTTTGTGTAGGAAAGCATTTAACCATATGCTAAAACCTTAAACTGCTGACTAGTCTTATATATCTTCAAGAAAACACTTAAACTTTAACTTTATTTAACTGATTAAGTATAAATAGCAAAAAGAAACATTTCACAGAGAATGTATTAACTTTATTTTAGATTTCATACGTGAATTTTCTTATGCTATAGGATAGTAATAAAATGTCCACCTTTGTGTTTAATCAGGAAAGGAGCCAGTGTAAACACAGTTGTGTTCATACTGTATTCCACTCTCTAAATGAAAGACTCACAAGAATGTTCTTTTTTGTTTTACAGGTTTCAGCTTCTTTGCTATTGGAGTAGCTGACGCCGACTATTCAGAGCTAGTGAACATTGGCAGCAAGCCCAGTGAAAGACATGTCTTCTTTGTGGATGACTTTGATGCCTTCACAAAGATTGAAGATGAGCTGATCACTTTTGTTTGTGAAACTGCATCAGCAAGTTAGCCATTTTGATTTACGTTTGCTTCTAAAATAACTGCTAAACACTGAGGGGTTTATAACTAATAGTTTTTTAATATGAGGTATTCTTGATCTTTTTAATGTAATTTACTGATGATGTTCGAATGTTATTTCCATAAAAGATTAAGGAAATGAAGGTGATGTGACTTCAAAATAATTAATGGTTGTTTGCTGTAAATACAGAATGCAGCCACTGGTTGTCAAAAATTTATTTAAGATGTGAATCAGTTCAGAATCATAAAAGGTTAATATATTTTATTTTCTAGGCTACTTTAACCCTCTGTAGGAGTACAGTTACCTACACTCATTGTTACTCAAGTCACATGTTTAATTTATCAATGGGGAGCCAATCATTCATGTTTGTATTATGAGAGAAAGTAGATGAGTTGTAGCCTAAGGAAAGGCATAAAACATACCCAAAGACTGAAATCTGTGAAAAAGCCACACTTCAGTCTCTTCATGAAAATTAAGGGAAAGACATTCTAGAGCAACACCTAATGGTTAGAGGTCAGTAATTCCCATGTTTTTAGGTGTGTGCCCACAATATATTTCCTCATATATAAGCCAAGGAGCAGGCAGTGCACAGCTGATGTGAATAATTTATGATTGTGAGGGGTTCTTGTGCACAGGGCTGTGAGTTCTCATGAGACTGTGAGTTACCAGAACTGGTAAGCACAAAAAATGTTGCTTGTGAACAATCAGTTCTGAGATTTTGACCATAAACTCTACTTATGTTAAACATGAGAATACTAAACAGTAGCATTTATTGGTGACTTGTGCTTGTATTCTAAAAGTGATTTTCAAATATGAGTATCCTGGGGTGCTATATTTGGTT
Source organism: Sclerurus mexicanus (assembly GCA_013396755.1). Lineage (NCBI taxonomy): Eukaryota > Metazoa > Chordata > Aves > Passeriformes > Furnariidae > Sclerurus > Sclerurus mexicanus. Next base: position 814,378 of record VWZF01004736.1, on the reverse strand, counting down.
GACATGCTGCTTGTAGGTTTATTGATGTTCCAGGGCACCTTTTCTAAAAAAGGTTAGTGTGTGTTCTTCCCTGCCAAAAGAAAAATATAAACCAGACTTACAAGTATTTAAAATGTGTGCACACATCTTAAGGACTGTGTGCAGTTCTGGTCTCTCTTGCTCATGAAAACTGTTGTGGAGTTTGAAAAGGTACAGAGAACGCCAGCTGTAATAATTGAACCTCAGATGGGGTTAGGCTGGAGAAGCTCACAAATAGAGAATTAGGGAACATTTGGTTAAAACCCAATATAAGACATACATTTTTTGATTATTTTTTTTAATGCAGCAGGCAGTGGATTTGTTGCCTTTTTTCAAAAAATTTGAATTTATTGAAGAGGTTGTGAAGGCAAGTTCATAGCAAGATTAGACAAATTCATGGGCAAGAAATCCATAAAAGGATATTATATGGAACACACAGGGATGTAGCCCTTAATATCTTTGTTACAACCCTTGTGGATCCTGAGGAGTATCAGCTGAATGGAGTGGTCAGGTGTCCAGGTTTGCATGCCCTTCCTAAACAGCATCTCTGCTGCTGTTGGGGATACAGGACCGGGTACAAGGCTGAGTGCATTAGTGTTCTGACCCAGTGGGACATCTCTTGTATCCTTAAATATATCTGTTCTTCTTTTCCAGCCTGCCCATTGGTAGTTAAAGATGGCAATAGTTTTGCAGGTACAGTCTTTTTGTGTTCATTTTTGTTTCTGATTTATGGAATCACTTTCATTACATCATTTTCACAATATTAGACAATAAATTTCCCTTCAAGTTAATAGATATTAAACAATTGGTGAATGAAACTCTAGGATACAATTGGTTTTGTCTTTTTAATGGTAATGCAGTCTTAAATTAATAAAATATATGTTTTGATACCTTTCAGGATTTAAAATGATGGAAATGTTTGGTTTGATTGAAAAGGAGTTTTCAGCTGTGGAAGGGGTTTCAATGGAACCTGGTACATTTAATGTTTACCCATGTTACAGACTGCACAAGGATGCCCTGGTATCACAGCCTACCAAGTATGTATTAACCTATAAACACTCAAAAAACACATGAAAATAATTTTCTAGCCCAGGCAATTATTCATTTCAGCGACTAATATTTTTAAGTGAGAAGAGCAGAGGCAATAGTGCATATCTGTGTTGTACTATGAATAGGAAAAGTGTTTGGTGTCCTGAATCCTCAATCAGTTTCATTCAAAAACAGCAACTGTAGGTAGAAGCAGGTAAGTGAACCGTCTCTTTTGAGTTTCCTACATGAGCCAGTTTCAGGTTTGTGCCAGTGTAGCACCCACCAATTTCATGCAGGGTTACATCTGGGCAGGTTCCAGTACGTAGTACCTTGTGAAAGATGCCTCTGGAATTCAAGCTGAAGGCTCATGGAGTTCAGAATGTCTTTGAAGGGAGGATCAGGATGAGAACCTGCTTTAGCTGTCCTTGGTCTCTTTTACTTCGGTCTATTCCCTTCACTGGTTACAAAGGAAGATTATCCCCTTGCGATGCAGTGAGTCTGTGTGAACAGCATCTTACCTTGCTGGGAGGCAGGACGGATTTGGGTCACAAGGACTGTATCGGGGAAGAGTTATAGAGGAGGCAATGAGGAATCCTCCCATTGAAGTTTTACAGTCGTTCCTTAGAGAGGAAGTGATGGAAACTTTGTTTCCACTATGAATAGCATGTATGTTGGGTTTGGTTCCTCTCAATTCAGTCCTCCACTTTGTATTAAGTGGCACCAGAGAAAAGCAGTGGCTCTGCTGGATTACATCTGGGAAGATGTAACTACAAGTACTCTTAAGCTGAGATAAATAAGAAAGAAAAACAGTGAGAAATTACTTTGAAGGTTTATATTAGATATCCTCTTAGTTTTGATTAGTGATTATCCTGTTGTGTTCCAATTGGAGCTATACTTCTTGGGGCTGTTTCACATTCTGTGTTTTGTTTCCTCCTGGGCCCAGATGGACTGAGATGTCAAGGGATTAGCATTTCTTACCTTTTTTTTTTACCTTTCTGCTTCTTTCTAATCGTATCTGCTGCATTTATATGCTGTTCTCTAGCTGCCACCCCAGCCCAGTCTTACTGCTTCATAGGCTTTCACTCCTTTTATGGTTCAGAGAACACCTTTCTCTTGGTGATCTACAGGTATGTCTGAATAATACCAGTTGACTTTGTCATTTCATTTATGCACTCAGTGTCATTAATGTTATTCTCCTTTTTGAGCTCTGAATCCCCAAACCTTGTGTTTGATCTACCCTGCTTATTGAATTGTCTCTCATTCTTGTGCAATGAACACACTGTGAGGCTTTTTTCTCCTAACTATTGAGTTCCCTCTTTTTCTCTATGGGAAGTGGGCAGTGTAACATCACATTTGATCATCTACTGACACTGTACAGAATATATTGATTATATGTCACCTTTAATTCCCTTTTCAGCATGATTTATATCTATACATCTTATATGTTCCAAAAACACTTTAGAAGGAGTAGGTCATATTTGGGGAAAAGAAATTATTTAAATAAACTCTTCAGGCTTCTTTCAGATCCCTTTGCTATGATTTTAAGAAATTAGACTAATTAACATTTTAAAATACAGTCAGTTGTCTCAGACACTTGTCAAAATGTCCCACTTTGACAAGAAGGTTAAGTTAAATTGGAAGTACTAAATAACAACTTTTTGGAAATTACATAAATTGCATACTTCTTTTATATCATAAACTTCTCCCTTCTGCAAGAATTCTAGGAAACCAGATTGTATTTCTGTACATGATTTGTTTTGACTTCATTTTCTTATGTATTGTCTTTGAAATGTATAAACTCCTTTCCCTATATTTTATAAAGCTTCCTGTAACAATCTATCACTCCCAATTTTAATCCATTTGTAATGGTTTAATGACAAAAGACATGTCTATTGAGATTGGCCTTCCAAGCAATTTCCATTTTCATTGTCTGTTAAATCAGACAATTGCAAAGGACTTGAGAGTAGCTGCTGTTTTTAAAGGGTTTTAATATAATTGATTTTGGCTTTGCTTCCAACTGACCTCTGATTTGATCTTCAAAGGAAAACAATAACTTTGCTTTTCTTCATTAGCATTCTTTTAGTTGTTATCAAGTTCAGTGGATTTTGCAAACACTTATTCATATCACTTCTCAGTCTTGATTTCTAAAGAAATAAACAGAGTAATAAAAAGCATGCCAGGTGAACGTCTGATGAGTAAATCACCAGATTTGATGTTTTTTCAGTTTTAAAGACATTATTTCTCTTACAGGTATTTGCATCCTGAAGGTCTCCCTTCTGATTACACCATCACATTTCTCTTCCGTATTCTCCCTGACACACCTGAGGAGCCGTTTGCTCTTTGGGAGATTCTGAATGAAGGATATGAACCATTGGTTGGAGTTATTTTAGATAGTATGTATTCTGTGTTTTTTTAGTGACTTTAACAGGATGAATGATTCATTCTTTGTCTAGATTTATTATTGCCAACGTTTCAATCTGCTGCAAGAAAAACTACCCAGATCTGGAAGGTAGTAGTCTCTAATGCTTGGTTTTTAGATTCAATTTAACTGAGTTTAATTTGGAGTTAGAGTCAAATTTTGAGTTAACTGCTTTAAATGATGCTTAAATCCAAAGAGCTGTAATAGATGTAATTTGATGTGAGGTATTAATTTGCTTTTAAAATTTCCAGTGCTCTGAATCTGATTCTAATCGAGTCTATCTTGATATATGCCAGTGGAATGCAGGTATGATGTAAGCAGAGGCAATGCAGTCTGGTGGATAGCAGACTTAGAGTCGTGAACCACTGATGGCTCTTCATCTCTACTTGATTTGACTTCTACAACTGTAAAACAGGGTTTATAATTTAGAAGGTTTCCATATTTACTGTTGGAAGGATGAAGATGCTCTGAAAGCTGTTCTTCATCGCTGCCAATATGTCACCTTGAAATAGGTGGGAATTGGGCATTTAGCTAGCTTGAGGATGTGTTTTTTTTGTGAGTCCCACAGAGAAGTAGTGGGAGAGTAGGGCCGGGTAGACATGGGGGAGGTAGACTCACAAATATTAGCCCATCCTTCCTGTCAAACCGGGAAAGAGCATCGCTCTGATATAACTTGTTACTTCCAGGTCAGTATATCACTTATGATTGTGTTTTACTGACATTTGAGCTGTCATCTTTGGTCTGCTTTGTTAAACACAAAATGGAATCTTTCAGTCTTTAACACAGAACCTTTAATTTCTTTCTCACACAGATGGTGGTAAAACTCTGACTTTCTTTAATTATGACTACAAGGGAGATTTTCAAACTGTGACTTTTGAAGGTCCTGAAATAAGGAAGATATTTTATGGGAGTTTTCATAAGGTTAGTAATGTCGAGGATAAAATATTGTAAGTTGACAATTTGTATGCAGATATTCCATAAGTAGAAAAATTAACTAAATTCCCTAAACAGTTTAGATTCACAGACTAATTCAGGTTAGAAGGGACCTCTAGAGGTCATCTAGGTTATTTACTATGAATTATTGTATGAGTTTCATTAGCAAACATGGAGTTAGGAGCTCATTTAAAAAAAAAAATGCCCCCCTTTTCCCAGGAAAGAACACATATATCCCATGTACTCCTTTGAATATTAGAACATCTTTTCTTTTGCTTAGTTGCATGTTGTTATCAGCAAGACTACAGCCAAGATAATTATTGACTGCAAGCAAGTGAGCGAGAAGACCATTAATGCAGCAGGGAACATCAGTTCTGATGGCATAGAAGTGCTGGGGAGAATGGTGAGATCCAGAGGACCAAGAGACAACTCTGCACCGGTGAGTGGAACAATTACAATTCTTTAAAATGTTTTAAATATCCTAAAATGTGACCTTTGCAGTTAGTTTTAATTTGAAGCCAAGTGGACTCATATTTTAAATAGTAAAGTTCCAGCGTTTCAGGAATTACGCAAAACTCTGCAATAGTTGCCACTTGGGTAAAATTCATTTTTGAGTATTTTAAGAAACGAAATCACAAGATCGTCGTTGTTCAAATGTTATTCTCACGCACATATGTAAACACAGTTGATACATTCAGATATGACTTGTGTTCCAAATTTCTACCCAGAGAGTAATACAATGTATAACTCCATTGCCTGGAATCATTGAAACTTTGTTTTGAGTGAGAACTATTCCCCTTGTCTCTTATTCCCTCTTACTCTCTGTTTGCCCCCTTGCTCACTGTCCTTTCATTAAATAATTGAACTGGTTTGGCACAGATGGTCCCCAGAAGCTCCCATCTGGCTCTTTTATAAAATAAAACATTTTAAATGTGAAAGATCTCCCCTGAAAGATTACGTTCTCTTTCATTCCTCCGAAATCATTCTCCTAGAAGCAGTAATTGATTATTCTTTTTGCATGGCAACCAATGAGAGTCTTTCCATTTTGTTTCAGATGTCTTAAAGAAGATTTGTTTGGGGTTATTGACTACTTTTTGTTGTGTAGTGCTGTTTGCTAATTTTCTTTGAACTTTCTAGACCCTGGAATGAGGTTAGCAGAAAATGGGAACCTTGAACTCAAGGCTTGATTTGAATAGTAATGAAGTTTCAAAAATGTATTTACTTGTTACCATATGAAAATACTCTTGTTTAGTAAAAAATAAGCCCTCATAATATATCTCTGTACAAAAAAACAAGAGCTTTTAGGCCTCAAACTTATGGGTAATAATTATGTGAAGCCTGTAAAGACAATTACATAGAGAAACCCTTGTAGTCACATTCCAATAGAAACAGAAAAGGGCAGACTTAGGAAATCTTGGAATTAGAGAAGGCTTTGTAAAGAAGTGGAAAGAAATGGTGTCTTTTGTTAGAACCTAAGAATCTATAAAAGAAAAGTCAGACTGCCCACTCACTGAAAAATTTGATTTTGTTCAAATGAACTGCAAAGCTCATGTAAGACTAAAAATATGTAGCTGAAGATGAAAATTCTTTACAGCAGTGTTCAGCTGTCTTTGGGTATTACCACGTATAGCAAATTACAAGCAAGTCAAGAAAACACCCAAATACCATTCTTTAAAGTCTCCATTCTGGACAGTTTATTAATATTGAGTAGAACTTGTACGAACAGTCACATTTAAGGCATGAATGAGTGGTTTCCTACTCCAAAAATTGAAGGACATCAAAGAACTTGAGTAGGAGGCAGGATGGAGGTTCTTTACACAGCAGGTAGTAGATCAGTAGATCTCTTAGTTTTAGAGATGTTTATTACATAAAATAAAAATAAGGAGGCAGTTATTTTGGAATAAAATTGTGGATTTTTTTCTAACTGTGTTCACATGGAACAGTTTAGCATTGTTGGAATGTTTTTAGTCTATTTTTTAATTAAATGAATACAGTGCAATCACCTGAATGTTGCTAAACATTTCGGTTTTCAGGGAATATAATTGTACTGGTGTTTTTTTCTCAGTGATGCATATGGTGTCATCAGTAAAATGAAAAAGCAGAAATAGCAAGAGATAAGACAAAAAGGGGATTATTCTAAAGGTACTCAACCCTTTTAGCATCCCTGAATAGTGAGGCTACTCTGGATTAGACATTGCAGCTAGCCAGAGCAATGAAACCTGACTTTGACATGCAGCAAGTAATGTCTTTTATTCCTTCAGTGGGATTTAATGAAAAGTCCAGTTTTAAAACATTATTTGCAATTCACAAATGTTATTGATATTTCCTCCTCTTTTAAATTTATCTTTTTTGCATCCATGTATCTGTACTGTTAAAAAAGTAATGTCTACCGTGGCCTGCTGTTGAAAACTCTTTGCAGAGCTGTAGCCTTGTTCGATGAGAACAGGTAGACATTTCCATCCTACTGATTCTGCTTGGAGCGCTGGTTATTTAGAGAGCAAAATCACCGTGAATACAGAGAATTATAAATAAATGCTTAACAGAAGCAAAGAAAGCTTTGTTTTATTATGTAGCTTGAGTCAGAGCAACCCACAAAATATTTTAAAATACGAATGCCAAGTCATTCAACATTTGGTTAGTGAATACAGCAATTCAGAAAATGTCTGTTTGCTCGCTAATTTGCACCAAAATATTTTATTGCTATGGATCTGTAGATTGTCTAGTTCAGAGAAAATGAATGCGTATATGTGCCTGTGTAGGACTGTATAAATTTAGCCAGTACTGTCAGCCTTCCATTTTTCAGGATAACAGAATAGCTTGGGATGGACAGGGTTACGGAAAAAAAAAAGGGTAATATGACTTAATTTCTGAACCTAAGCTGGTTTCTGCACAACCAGCTGAGGTGTTGCTGCACCCCTTTCTGGGATGTCTTATTTGCTTAAGTGCAGTATCATGCAACTGCCCAGGGTCGTTCTGTGTCCCAGAGCAGTGTGTTCGTGCATGTTCACTGCCGTACCCAAGCTAATGAGTCCTCCTGGAGAGGTTGTCCTAGGGCAGTGTAGCCAAGAGGGAGGCATCTAAGTGGCTCTACGTGGAGCCAGCTTACATTTGACATAGCCAGGGACACAGACTTGCTGGGCTCAGGGGGGATCTCTGTGGAGCCAAACCGAAGGTCCAAAAGCTGCCTTCATGCTGCACTTCTGCTCTTTGAGATGTTTAGCATGGAGCCAGCTCGTGTGTGTCTGCATCTGTAGCACAGCAGATCTGCAGATATGGTGAGAGGAATGTCTATTGATGTGAAAATATGCTTTTATTCAAAATACAGTCGTTGACCTATGTAAGAAAAATAATGTGGCAAAACCAAAGGTGCACATATGTAGTTGATTTTAACAGATTTAGAAGCAGCGCAGTTTTCAGAAATCTTTAAATTCATTCCTCTGTTCTGGTCTTAAAATAATGCCACTGAAAATAACAATGGGAGCAAAACCAAGCAGAGTTCTATCTCTAGCAGCTCCTCGAATTTTTTAACATGTGGGGTTAATTTAATGGGATGTTCTGTTCCATTCCTCTCTCCCATTCAATATGCACATAAATGAGGCATGGAAAAAGAACAGAAATAGTAACAGAAGCTTCATCTCTCTAGACCTTTTTGTTCATTCAAGGCTGTAAAGGAGGCAATTGGTTTTACCATTGAGTCCTATTTAGTGTATTGTTTCTGAATATCTAGTGGTCACTATTTTTAGCATATGTGTGTGTTCTTGTAGATTAAATTCTTGTCCAAACCATGTTCCCGGACCTGTGATGGGAATTTTCTTTTCTGCCCAGTGTTTTCTCGTATTGAGTAAGCTTTTCACTAAACTATCGTTATATATTATCTTATATATTATATAATATTGTATATATATATTATCATTAAACTATCATTGACGGGCGATAATATGAATAAGAGAGGGCATATTCTAAAATTATAACTACTATTTGTGTGTCAGCTTCACTGTAAGTAATAGGCTACAGGAGACCCTGTCCCAGATAAAATCTGATCAGCAGACCAGTGGGTTAAGAGGAATTACTCAGTTTTAAGAAGCCAAGCTAACTTTTGCCTAACTCTTGATGCCTCCTTTACTATAAAAAACATATTAGGAGGCACCATGGGGCAAAATCAGGAATTTAATCAAGGAGTGGGGGATAATCTGTGCAGCATTTAACCTTGGGCAGCTTGCTCAATTTGTGTAATGTCTGATATTTCAGATGACTTGGTCAGAACAAACATTTGGTAAAAGCAGTGGATTTACCGTTCAAGCGTGGTATTTGTGGCTCACTGCTCAAAGTCAATTGCCTTTCCTCTGTCTAATCTGAGTGCTTGTATCAAGGTAGCTTTGCTTGCTGATGACTCCATCCTGCACTGATCTTACACCTAACAATCATTCTGTACATCACCCTTGTTTTGAAACAGCTGCAGTTACAGATGTTTGACATTGTTTGTGCTACCTCGTGGGCCAATCGAGACAAATGCTGTGAGCTTCCTGGCTTGGTAAGAAACCTGTTTCAGTAACTGTAGAATTTACCTTTTACTTTCCCCTTTATGGATACAAATGTTTTAATGGAAATGGATGGTTAAGTGTTTTCCAAAAAGCCCAACTCTGCTGGGGTTATTTGTCCTATTGAAAGTCAATGAGATACATGTTTCTAAATCAAGTAGGTGCTTTTGAGGCATTTACACAGTCCTTTGCCTTGGATTCATAAAATCCCTAACTTCTGAAGTTTTGGACATCATTCTTCTCCCATCTTAATCTTTCCTTAGAGAGATGAGGAAAACTGCCCTGCCCTTCCTCATGCTTGTTCCTGTTCAGAAGCCAATAAGGGTCCTCTTGGACCTCCTGGACCACCGGTAAGATTTTACGTAGATTTTTAGTGAACTGTACTAAATAGTCCACTGGCCACCTTTATTCTAAAGCATGTGAGTATACTGCCATTGTAAAACCAATAAGGTTAAATTAGGGGTTTAAGTGTTGGTAAAGAGATAGAATTATATTCAATTTATAGCAAAGATACCAAGTAGTATGCTGTAAAACACCTTCTATTCAGTAAGTCAGTCAAATTTTTAATGGTTTAATCAAGACCTGAAGCAGTTGGGTATTCTTCAGACTTCAAACCCTGTTACCTGTCTATAGCATTAGTAGATACATCATGGTTAGTGCCATTTATTTCCAGATTTTTAATCACCTGCTATCTGTCTACTGTAATCTATGTGTGTTAAATGTACCTCGGAGTTTACCTTTTGAAATGCTCAGTTTACAGTATTCTTATGAATTAAAGACCTGGGGTATGACAGTGTCACTTGCGTGGTATGTGGGGAAAGAAGACTTTTCTGTCTTAAAAGCCCTACCTAAATACAATACTGTTGGAAAGTACAACTGAAAGTGCATGTTCTTCTGAGACCTCCTAGAGGCAGAGAGGTACCCAAAAGCCCTGACAGGAAGAGGGGATGAAATTATTTGCCTTTGGTAAAAACTGAATTAAGGTTTTTTCCAGCTTGCCAGTAAATGATGAAAAGCACACTGGCACAACTTCTACCTTTACTTTGTGGTGTTCTTTTGGTAGCACTCATTGAGTGTTTGCTGTGTAAATGTTAAGTGTATATACAACTTCCTCAAGTAACAATTGGAACTAGATAATCTCTTCTAGATGACAGTTACTTCATTTTTCTTCCATCTCAGTGCAGTATCTTAGAAATACAGAATAAATCTTCTTTCTCTTCAATGACTTGTGGAAACTCAGACAACGTCTAAGACAGGAGATACAGGTCACTAAATTTTGAGGACTCAATCTCACATCCCAAGGCTGACTTTCATCAATTTAGAAAAGTTGCAGGCTCTGTTTACAATGGTCTGTTATTGGTTTGGTTTAACAAGAATCTTAACTGGGATATTTGTAGAATGATCATGTGTGTTTTCTTTTACACCGAGGTTAACTCTGGTTGGCATCTTAGGGCTGCTTACTAAGTTAGTTTGAGATGAGACTCTCTTCTGAAGTTTGTACTCTGTGTTTCCCTGCTCGTACTGTGTCCTGTGTCCTCCAAGAGCATGTTTTGAAATGGAAGAGCAAGTGAAGAATGCAAAGGAGAATGTTTCTGAAAATGTTAAAGTACACAAATTACATGAGATACATGTTTAACAACAAAATTAACTTGCATATAAGGCATTCATGTAGTTGATCCTAGCAGATGTTAATCCTACTACCAACTCAGAGATTAGTCTTTCTACAAGAACTGTTCTTCAAGCTTTGGTACAAAAACCTGAAAAGAATTCAGGAGAAAATTCACTGTGTGAGGAGTGTCTTGAACAAGGAGAAATTGTTCTTGTCTCCTATTCAAATACAGGTTATAAATCAAGTATGGATTAAAGTTTTAATTTCTGCATTTTAGCATCCAGTTTGTGTTCTGTGAAAAGACAGTGAGATAATTCACTTAAAATGTCACTGAAATTGAGTCATTTGACCACATTTCACAGTAAAATGAAAAATATTTGAAAATTGTTTGACTGGAAGGATATGTATTACTGTAATTCAAAAAAATATATGGATCAGGAATTGCTAAAGCTTAACCCAGCAGTAAAATAATGTACTTCTATATATTACATTTAGGATTAACAATGTTTTGAATAGCATAGTGCCATGCAAGAGGAGGCTTAAAATCAAGTGGAAAAATCACTGCCAAGGCAGGCAAATAAGTGATTTTGGAACTCAGCCTGTTCTAAGTGATACTTTTTTGCCAAACAATTAGATGGCATAGCTCTGCAAAAAACAGAAGTGCGAGGCCTAAGGAAAAGCAGAGCAAAAGAATAAAGTCAGTGTTCATCTCTGTGCCAACCAAAAGTCAGAAAGTCACATGTGCTATGTCTGGTCAATAGTGCTCCAAGTCATTACAATGTCATGTGACTTTTCTCTAAGCCAAAGATTTTTCTGTTTAAGAGATCAGGATTCTACCATGTAGCCAGTTTTAGACATTAGGCTAAGAAGACTCCAAATAAAAGGCTTCCATTTGTTTGGGATAGTAACTCTGGAGAGATTTTTTAGGCTTTTAGGAAGCAGGTCATTTTGGGTAAGACAAAATGTTGTTTAGAGTTAAGATTAGCTGGCAAATTTTACTATGGGATACTGTTTTTATGCCTTCATATTTGCCAGAATTTGGTCCTACTGTCTGAAGTTCCTGACACAAAGTAAAAATAAAGTATCACACAGAAGTGATGCCTGCATTTATAAGGAGTGCTGCAGAAGTGAAGAAGGTGAAATAGACAAAAATATTGGAGGATTGCAGAAGTTTAATATCAAGGAAAAGGTTTCAGTGTTTTTTAAAGTGTTTTTAGGTTTTTACTGTTAAAAAGAAATAAGGAGGTGTCTTGATAACAGTTGATTAAGAGCTGTTTCTGAGGAAAAGCACTGGCTGCTAGGAAGTTATTCAAAATAAGGGTAAAAGGCATAACAGGAATTTTTGGCTAGAAGAAGTGGCAGAAGAAATGAAAAATTTGAAATTAGTCACACAGGCTTAGGAGTGCTGAGGGATAACTACCAAAACAAGCTTATGAGAAAAATGAGGGGGGCTCTTCTGATGTTTTCATCGTAAATAAATGCTTTTTGGAACTGGTGCAGCAAAGGTTACTGGGTTCAACGTATGGGTAAGTGTGCCAACTTCAGCATGAATCTGAAAGCATGTGATTTAATGTCTCAGCATCGGGCTGATTTTAAGCATATATTCCTAGTAAAAATGCAATCTGTTTCTGAGAACAAAATGTGAGAAAACTGAATTTCTTTATGTTAAAAAGTTGCAGTTATTGTGCTGAGGAATTTTTAATCTCAGAGTAATCTCAGGAGAAAGGCAGAGGCAGGAGGAAGGACAGAGGGAGCTACCGGGCTGGAATGCAGAAATATGAGTATCTGGAATTTTGGAACTGGCAGTTGGAACGTGGTTCTGTGGAGAGCGTGGGATGAGATTTTAGGGTCGGAGTTGGCTATGGGGGAATAGGTCATGGCCGTAGAGCTGTGGGATGGAAGCAAGAAGACTGAGCAAACTGAGAGGGGTAGTGGAAAACTGCTGTGTGATCACACATGAAGACCATGCCATACTTTTATCAAAGAGCAGGAGTACTGTGGTATTTCCAAGCATTTCTGTTATTTGCACTGCTATTTAAAGTCTCATAAATACTACATATGAGCACATTTTCTATTGTTGTGTCTTTAACTGCTGTTATTTTTGTAAGTACTTATTGTAGCCTCTATAGAATGCTATTCAGTTATGGTGTCTAGTTGTACAAGATCATTTTTTGAATACAAAGAGGGGTAGAATACCTGTAAACTCATATTCCAATAGATTAAGCAATATACTCAAGTAGGGGAAGAGGGAAATTCATGTGAAAAAAAAAGAAAAACCAAATACTGATGCTGTCCTAGAACATAAAGCACACACGGCATGTTTTTGGAAAACACATTCATGGCAGCCATCCATAGATATATGCTGTTCCAGTGTCTCAGATGATACTAATAAAAAAAGGCAACAGTTGGTTAATAAATGATGAACAGATGTATGCATTACTGAAGAAAGCAACAAAGAGAAAAATGGCCAAAAGAGCATTTTACCTAAGAGAAGCTCTAAATTAAACCATGGTAGGTCTAGTAGATTCTGGAGTTGTCCTTGCTGAAAAATATTCCTGAGTCATTAGAATACAGAACTGTTTAGGTTGGAAAAGACTTCTAAGATGATAGAGTCCGACCATTAATGCAGCTGTGCACCACTCAGCCATATCCCCAGGTGCCACATCTACACATCTTTTAAATAGCTCCGGGGATGGTGACTCCACCACTTTCATGAGCAATCTGTTCCAACTCCTGACAACCCTTGCCATGAAGAAATTTCTTTTAATATTCAATCTAAACCTCCCCTGATACAACTTGAGACCATTTCCTTATGTTCTAGCACTTGTTATGTGGGGGAAGAGACTGACGCCCATCTGGCTATGACCTCCTTTCAGGCAGTTGTAGAGAGCCATGAGATGCCCCCTGAGCCTCCTTTCCTCAAGGTTGAACATCCCCAGCTCCCTCAGCTGCTCCTCATAAGACTTGTGCTCCAGACCCTTCCCCAGCTCTGTTGCCCTTCTCTGGACATGCTCCAAAACCTCAGTGTCCCTGTAGTGAGAGGCTCAGAACTGGATCCAGGATTCGAGGTGCAGCCTCACAGGTGCCAAGTACAGGGGGACAATCACTGCCCCGTTCCTGCTGACCACAGTGTTTCTGATACAAGCCAGAATGCTCTTGGCCTTTTTGAAAATTCAGCCTGTAACAATAAGACTTTGGTGAGAACAGACATATGTGCAGGAGGTTTCAGCAACTGGAAGGGAACCCGAGACCACATTTCCATCCGTATTGTAGCTTACAGTGTTATTTTGATGCTTATGTGGTGTGCATTCTTGGCTTTAGAAAGTAGTCACATCTGTGTTTAAATCTGTTCCTCTGTATGGCCATACTTAAGTATGTTCTCAGTTTAATTACCCCAGTGGAGGGATATCGACAGGATATTTACTGATTCTTGAATGCTGATTCAGAAACAGGAAAAAACTGTTTGGGCTTCTCTGGATTTCATTTTTATTTGAGACTTTTGGCTTTCACTGAGTCCTGTGCTTGTGCTTCACAGGGTGGTCCAGGTGTCAGAGGTGCCAAAGGTCATCGTGGTGATCCAGGTCCAAAGGTACTTTGTACAGTGCTCTACATTTGATAGATGTACAGGTTCTTGGTTTCTCTTTGCTGCGTGTAAAGCCTTGAAATGAATTCCAGATTGTCTCTTACGTTGTTGAGGAAAAAGCGTAGTGAAATGTGCCTGTTCTGTTTGTTCCTTGATAAAAGATACAGAATTCAGAATGCTGCTTTCACAGCATAAATCTTTTTTTTTTTTTTTTTTTTTTTTTTTTTTTATAAAGGAACCAGGCAGTTCTAAATTGAACCCCAACTGCTCAGTCACATGTTAACTCATATTTCAGATGTTTTTGAGTCTATTGGTATTTAATTCTTCAAACAGAAGCTGCCTTTGTCCATATGATAAGAGTTTAACTTATGTCCTGTGCTGCTTTAGGGACCAGATGGACCTCGAGGTGAAATTGGTGTTCCTGGACCTCAAGGACCTCCAGGACCACAAGGACCCAGTGGACTTTCTATTCAAGGGCTTCCAGTGAGACTTAAAAAATCAATAGGCTTCTTTCCTCTGATGTTTTAAAGAGCAAATATCTTAGACTAGACTGAAATAGCTTTTGGTGTTGTGATCAGAATCTGAATTTCAGTATTTGAGGTGAAATCACAGATGCGGGTTTGACCTGTAGTGAATGTGGGTTCAATGCCAACATTCCTGGTTTTTTATTTGGATCTGAACTTTTAGTCAGCTGAAAGTATGTGATCACAGGTTCAATACAACCTGGGTATTAGCATCCAAACCCGGAGACAAGTGAAAAAAATTGCAGTGGGAGTTGTAACATGACACCAAACCGTTAATATTTTATCTTTTTCTGGTTGTGGTTTTGCTCACTGCAGATCAGTTCTAACTTGAAAGGTATACTCAAGCAAGAACACCATATCCTCTGCCAAAATTAAGCAATAATATTCATTACATTACAAAATGAGGAGGTGATTAGGCCTGGAGTTTGCAATGCTGTTGTGAAATATGGCACAGAATTTCATCATCAGGAAATATTGGTAGAATAATGAACCAGCAGCACTTACCTTGTTTCATAAATGTCTCAGTAGATGAGTACACACAAGCCTTGAGAAGTAGTAGATATACATCTTTTTCTGCTAGATTTTAAAACATATTTGTTCTATTATAATGCACTTTCTTCTTTTTATCCAGTCTCTATGATACTGCTATACAGTATAATGATTTACCAAAACTGTATATTCTTGATGATGCTGTCATCAAAGAATAATACGGAATACTTCAATTATAAGAATAGTTATTTCATAGAGAAATTGTTTTTGCATAAAATTTAAAGTTAGTTTATTATCTAGAAAATATATTTTTGTCATACATATGTACATACGTAGATAGAAACGTGTCTACTTTCCATAGAAAATCCTTGGTTTCATCATTATAGGAAATACTTCTGAGGCCTGAAGTGAAACAAATCCCTTTGAAGAGAAAGTTGCTACCTTTATTTTTTTTGTGTGTGTGTGTAACATGAAGGTTATAGCTTTGTCAGGTTAATTATGAAATCTTTTTAAATGAGTTTTATTTTCTATATTTTTAAATTCTTCATTTGCAGTTTTGCAAATAAGAGTCTGTATGTTTGCTTTCAGTAGGAAAAGTAGTCTGGCATTTTGGTTGCTTTGTTGGTTTTTTCTAAAGAAAATGAAAGAAACTATTAAAAAATAGACAATAGACAAGTAACCATATATTTGGTTTACTATGTGTGATTCTTAATTTGCAGGGGCCACCAGGTGAAAAGGGAGAGAAGGGAGATCTCGGTTTTCCTGGCCTGCAGGTATTCCTTAAGTTATTGTCTAACCTGTCACATCCTAAGTTTGAATGTCGAATTGACATCGCTGCGAGTTTAGGGCACGTATTCCAGACTGCTGAGAAATGTGTTGTTGGGGTGGATTTGAACAGAGCTGTAGAAAGAGAAGGAATCCAGGGTATGCTGGTGTGCAGTGACCAATTCGTCTGGAGCCTGAGGAACTGGTTACTTTCTGTTTTAAACACTCAAATCAGGTCTCTGTGGACTCAAAGCCTGTGCATTTTAACAATGTCTGTTTACCTAACTCTCATTTCACAGACATATCTTCTTTACTGAATCACTTTTATGGCCCCACCCATGATTGGACTCCCTAGTTCCATTTATCCAAAACACTTATCCAAAAGCATGCCAGACAGTTTCACTGGAAATTTCTTAGTTGGATTCTATTAATTTGAACCCATCACTTGCTCTCCCTTTATAATGCTTAGGGTGTCCCAGGAGCATCAGGTTCACCTGGAAGAGATGGAGCTCAAGGTCAAAGGGTAAGGTAAAATGAATATGTTTTACATGTGTTCTGTTTCCATTCTGTAATGGGAATGTTCCCCAGCATGGTTTATTTATTATCATTTATGTCATCTCTGGAGACCGTATCTCTGTGCCAATCAGCGCAGCAGTCAGAGGCAGGGTGGATGGTCTTCCATCTGCTACATGAGGGTTGAGAATTACTAGACGAGTGGTGGGAGCCGTGCACAGTGGCTGTGCTTAATGCATTGGGTAGGAATAGATGGCACTTGTGTTCAGCACTGCCAGTTAGTCTCTTTGCTTATCTGTTTAAAATTAGGTGGTTGTGACATGGTACATAGTTAGTGTGCAGTCCAATGCAATAATATAGATTAGCTTTCTAGCTAATTAATGAATAACGGACACAACTACGAGGAAATTTAATATTGAATGTAGAACAGTACCTGTAGAAACTGTTGGCACGAGGAAAAGATGAAGGTAAAGAATAACACTAAAATGTAGTCAACCTTATTCTGCTCCTGGTAAAGCAACTGAAGGTACCTACAGTGTGTCTAGGAACCAATAAAAAAAATTCATATTCATTTGTGTAGTTAAACATTTAAGTCCTCCTCCTTCTGTCCTTGCAGAGACTTTTGTTCATTATTAGTCAGGCACTGGAAACTTATTGTTAACATAGTACTAGGTTTCTGTCTACAGCAGAAATTCATTATCAATTTGACTTTTCAGTTTCATTTGAACAAGATTTACATATTCATGATCCTTTTTTTGGATATCCTAATGTAACTTGAACTTCAGAGAAATCTGGACCTTCTTTGATTTTCTGGCATTGCCCTGAGACCTTGTTATAAAAACCCATCCCTGTAGCAAAATGTGTATTTGAACTCACTATTATGAGTTTAAACATTGGCATATCTTTGTCTTGAAGTAATTCCACTGAAGTTGCTGTAAAATTTGGGTGATACATAGATGATTTTTTCTCTAAAAATCAAGGAAAGAAAGTCATTTTACTGAGATAAAGATTTACACAACATTATCATCAGATGAATAAACTAATTGGATGAATAACCTTCTAATTTTCAGTTAGGCTGTGGTAAAATATGAAGGTATATATATTCTTTTTCTTTCATTTATAGTACTGTGATGTCTTCTTCTGTATTTGCATGCTTTTTGGGTTCTTTTTTGTTGCATTGGAATATTTCCCCCTAAATATTGGGCTATTTCCCCCTAAATTCCCCACGCTTGGTGTCACCTCTTCATCTTCAGGTTAATAAAGACCTGGAACCTGAAGAACATTTGGATTTTTGCCATGTTCTCACTGGTGTTTGTCATGGACAGGTTGAGGTGACCTGATGCTAAACCCCGTACATGTGAGTGGTACGTGCCTCCTCCCCCTACATCCCTGATCGTGGGGGACATCGAGGAGTCTGCAGTTCAGGGAAAAGAGAACTCTGTGTTCTTATGTTATTCTGTAGCTGAATTCATATTTAGCAGTGGATGCCCTCAGACAGGCCTTGATGCCAGCCAGCAGTTCAGGAGTAGTCTAGTTTCCCTGCATGTGGAAGTCAGCAGGTTGTTGCAGAGAGATGATATTCCAGAGAAAAGCCAAGGAAGACTAGTGCAGCAAAGGCTTTTGATACAGCCAGGAAAGGTCATGTGGTGCCTATTCTGTAGAATACCCCAGTGTTGTCTATAAAAAGGTAGGGCAATTACATAAATTGCCAGTTTTTATAGACATGGTAATAATGCTTTGTTCCTGTGTTCATTTTCTTCTGCTGTTAATCACAGGAGCTGGATAAACAGCCTAGAGCTCATAAAATTAGGTCTGTTATTGTCTCTCTGTGACCCTTTTGCAACGTTGTCCTGCAATAATTATTTCTATGGCAACAAATAATTATGTTATACTAATTTTATGGTGTTGTAACTCATTTGATTTCCTATGAAGTTATGACAAAATAAAATTGCTTTTAATGGGTGAAGATTCAATCCAATTATTTCACCGCAGTCTCTTTGAAGACCCAGTGCTTGAGAAAGGCTTAATTCGGAAGGGCATAACTGCAGCAGCAAAGGGGAATGGAAAATTCCTGAGAAGTAAATTGCCTTTTTGTATAATGTTCCTTTTGTTGGGCTTCCTCCTGTTAGCCAAGATGCCAAACTGTTTTGCAACTATTACACTATAGAACTGAGATTTTCGGTGTTATTCTTCGCTTAGTTATCACTTCCTCTTTAGTATTTATTGATCATTTAAACATGTTAATTATAGTGATAGCAGTTCTGTAAGGTATTTAAACAGATGGCTAAATTACACTGATTTTAATGGGAGATAAGCATGGGACTGATATTTGTTGGGAGATCTCTGAGAACTTTGCTGAACCGAGTATAGTGTGATATTAGACTCATGAAGTCCTGGCATGAAGATTTTTTTCTTCCAGTTGCTGGTAGTTGGAATCACTTCACTTTTACAGTTCTTTTCCCTTCCTTTTTGATTTTGATTTCTAGTGCTCATACTTTCTGGTTTTGTTTTTGCAATCAGCTGAGAGAAGGGTTTGTTTTTTCCCTTTTTAATGTAATTCAACACTTAGTCTCTAAAGTTTCTTTTTTGTGTTTTTGAACTTCTGCTTTTTAGTCCCTGGTTTACTCACTTTTTCTTGTGTTTTAGTACCTCATCAAGAAATAGAATATCTTCCCTGTCAGTTGTGTGAATTCATAAAAAGATTACTGCCATAGTGGCATACCCTCCTATGAAAAAGAGTAGGATGTGATAAAAATACTGTGTGAAGCTTGAATCAGAGTAAAAAAATGCATTTTCTGATAATAAAGCAAACATTCTGAATATACGTGATAATATTTTATACCTGTCTGGTAACTGGTTTAAATCTACATTTCAGATTCCACATGAGGAACAGTCCCCTCCCCTCTTATCCTCTTCCAGTTATAAAAGATTGTAATAAAAGATTTTATAAAACAGAAAATTATTTATTTTTATTTTATGGCCAGAGCTGTGGTTGTTTGGTGTCCTCTCTTGATGACCCATATTTGTAGCTAGGAGCATAGAGAGGTTTTACTGAAAATAGCAGATCATGTTTCTCCACCAACTTTCCCAAGCATTTATTGTTGAAAGATAGAGCTTGAATTGCACGAGACACATTCTGCTTTTTCTGGGTTAGGCAGTCATGGGTCCCAGGCTGCAAGGTTTTTTCAGAAAGCCCTGCAGGAAACTCAAGCCTGGGCTCAGTAGCTTCAGTTAAGTTTTTGCTTGTATCTGGTCCTCCTGGAAAAATCACCTCTCCAAAGTTCCCTAAACAAATTCCAGGCTCAGATGTTTATAATAATATCAGCAGCCCTACTGACTGCATCAGACTTGAGATTTTACAGGTGATGCCATTTGTATTTCGTCAAATAAAATCCCTTATAAAAAAATCTGTCTGAGCTACACTTCGTCTTCATAACTTTTTTTCATACCAGTAGCAAGGTATGTTTTGATTTGAGCTAACTTTCCAAAATAATTGATTCCAAGGTCTACATGTGAGGTCACACATGAAAATCTGCACCATCCTGCTCTTGGACATGCAGCTCCATGGGGAAGGTGCAGTGGCTCTGTGCACAGTCATTTCTCTCCTGGATGGGATAGAGAGAAAGTGCTGTTGTACTGTGTAATTTTTCCAGTCATTCCCCTTGGAACAAAGATGGTTAAGCAAAGAGGAGAATTCAATAAATGGGAGATTAAATAATATCTTTAAGGCTTCAGTGCTCAGAATACATCTTAGTGAATTCTCACAGTGCTCTATTTTCTTCTACATTACACACACCAAAAAAAATGAGAGAAAGAGCCAGAAGAAATACATTCCCAGTCTTCCTGCCAATTTCCTGGTACTTACTAATCTCTGTGCACTGCTCACAAGTTCAGAATGAGTGTCAGATCCATTGTGGCCATCAGATGCTCTGAGTAACATCGTCTCCAAAGCCTGCTGGCAGCACAAACAAATATCTTTAGTCTTTTACCTGCATGAGAGAATAAGTATCGCCATGCCCTTTCTAGAACCAGGCTTCACTTTGACTTCATTTACACATAGCAATTTTCACATCTAGCAAATACAGTAGGAGGCGATTCTTTGTGGGCGATACGGACACAACGCCAAGAGAAATAAACCTTAGGAGAATGGACAGGAGGTGATTCTTGAGCAGCCAAGAGTAAGAACACTGCTCAGAATAAAGAAACTGTGAAATATATTCCAAGAAAATGGAATTTTGATCATACTGTTAATTCTACTGTTTGACTGGATGGGAGAAGGGAGGGTCATACAGCGTTATTTTTCTTTAGAAGTTTGTGTGAATTCACACTAGATCCCAGAAGCCAGTGGAAAGCTCTAAATTTCCCTCCTCCTGATTAAATTAAGCCCTTAAAAGGGTCCAACCAGTTTTCATTCTGCTCTAGAACCGGTCAAAAATAAATGCAGGTTCTAAATCTTTGCTTTAAAAAGTGAAACATGCTTGTAAATATGAGGGTGTCAGTCTTCCTGAAGGTTTTGCTGTTACAAGAAGAAGGCTAGCTTGCATTTGCTTTAGAGACTTCCATGTTATTATAAAAAAGTGAATAGCCATCCTTGAATTTTTCGGGACATTGTTCACAACTAAATGCTTCTTCCAGAGAATATTAGAAACTGTATTTTATAATTTCCAATGCATTTCAAAGTTCCTTCCTTATACCATTCTCTGTTTCCTCTAGGAGTACTGGTTTTGGAGACTGAACACTCTTTTCTTTGCAAATGTATTTGAGCTAGGCTTGCAACCTTTTCTGTGTGTGTCTTAAAACTGCTATGATAAAGATACTACTAGGATCTTTATTTCAGTGCCATTTAGCTGTTACAGTGGCTTTAGTTCTTACTGTGATAGAGCAGCTGCTTTGGTTCTTGCAGCTTCAGGAACCATTTGGCTACACTGTGAAATAGGAAAGTATTTCCTTATCAAGTCTAAGGATGCATAGATGACATAATGTGAGTTGACTGTGTGGCTTATTTTATCATCAAAACACCCGTCTTCCCTTCTTGTGGAATTTAAAAAAAAACAACCTTTCCAGATAATATTCCCCAGCCAGTTTTTTTATGCCACATGATTGCAGATTTAAATAATAGTTTCTGAATTGTGAAAAACATAGAAGTAGTAGTTCATGCTGTATTCATTACTAAAACTGTGTCAGAAAGATTCAGAAAAAACTACAAACCAAAAAGGTTGTGAATTTTTCTTCTGAAGCTCTCTGAGATACTGAGGCCTGAAATGTTCTTTACTGTCTATGTCAGCATAAACACTTTCAAACCTTTCAGCAATAAA
Organism: Sclerurus mexicanus; assembly: GCA_013396755.1. NCBI lineage: Eukaryota > Metazoa > Chordata > Aves > Passeriformes > Furnariidae > Sclerurus > Sclerurus mexicanus. The sequence goes on along the minus strand of VWZF01004736.1, from coordinate 792,643 downwards.
CCGAAGACTTTCCAGCAGAAACCGCCTTTCAAACTGGTCTTGAACCAGAGATAAGACCATATTTTTGCTTTTTAGGCTGTGTAGTAATTAAAGAATTGCTTTATCACTAAGCTTTATAGCATATGGACACAAAGTGTGCATATTGGTTAATTTACAAGAGTACTTTATTAATAGTGTATTTTCTTCTACATCTGGTCAGTCTCTTTTTTTCCTGTGATTTGCTTGCTTTCCAGTTTCCAAGTTATCTTTAGTTTTTGGCTCCCATTTCTGGAAGCTCTGAGGCACGTTCATAATGTAAACCACATGAGCATTCCTGCTGCTTCCTGACTCAGGACCTCAGTGATAGCTCGTACATATGTACGGTATTGCTGGGCAGAGAGATCGGCTCTCAGTTGCCATCTTTCAGCACTTCATCAGTGGGACTGTGAATAGTTGCAACCAGAGAGAACAGATGTAGAAACGTGACCTTGTGGTAGAGAGGTTTGACAGCAAACCCTTCATTTATCTCCCTGCACAAGCGTTCTAAGTGAAATTCACTCCGAGGTGAAAATGGCCAGGATGAAAAATTTTGCATTGCTGCTTCTTATGTCAAAAGTATTGTCAGACTAGCTGGATTTTTTTTTTTAAATATTGGTGACACTTGTCAGAAATAAACCTTCCCCAGGTCAATTAAGGGAATGTTTTTTTCTTTCTAAGAAACCACTACCACCAGTTATTAATTAAAAAACCCCAAACCCCAACAAAAACTCCCTCCAATCAAAAGCAAATCAACAAAGCAAAACAAAACCAAAGAACAAAAAGTAAAAAAAAAGTTATCTAAATGAAACAGAACAGATTCATCAAATACATCTAAGATGCTGATAAAATTGCCTTTATTTCTCTTTTATAGGGCCTTCCTGGCAAAGATGGACCCACAGGCCCACAAGGACCTCCTGGCCCAATGGTGAGTATTGCCCGTGGAATTCGTTACTGTAGAAGTCAGCAGGATTTGGGGGCTTTACAGGTCACACTGTTATCTGGGCTACAGTGGATAGAGCAAGGCCAAGGGAAGTTAATTTTCTCATGACGCGCGGGCTTGGCAGATAGCTGCTTGTCCGCTGTCATTTCTTTCCACTCTTACTTAGCTCCAGAAGAAATGTCTCCCATGGGAAGGGGAGAGAGTCATGCTGTCAATAGATTGATAGCTTGTTCTTAGGCGAGGAACTGCGCTATTTAGAGGGAATTAATGCTCTCAGCATTTGAAACAAGACTTTCTCTTTGTAAATAATCCCAGTTAGGACTGTTAGTTGAAGTGAAATGCCGAGTTTCGCTTGGTCTGGAGGTGAGAGCAGGTGCTCTCCTAGAGTAATCAAGGAAGACAGCAGAGCCCACATTCAGCTTTCAAGGCTGAATTGCTTTCAGAATCTGACTCAGCCTTCTCAGCTAGGGCAGCTAGGCAAAGTTAATGCCTTCTGGATAGATGTAAAACCTTAGGTGAAGCTGCTGATTGTATTGAGTATTCTCCAAGCTATCCTGTTGTTTTCACAAAGAACCTTCCAAGTCATGCCCCTTGAACACGGTATTAACATCACAGGATTTAGTTAGTGGTTCTGCAATTTGCTCGTGTTCCAGAAAGCAACCCAAGCTATTTTTCTCAAGTGCTTTTCTCAGAGCTGTGCTTTTGGTGCTCTTTCTTCTGCAGTATGAACTTCTCAGTCCTCTCTCTCGGCATCTCCAGTCTTTGACTGACAGAGCTGATTGTGTGCTGGCTGCTTTGTGCACTTTTTCTCGTCAGGATTCATGGGTGTTGACTGTCATCACCACTCTTTGCTTTCCCTTTTTCCATGCAGGGCATACCTGGTGCTCCAGGTGTTCCAGGTGTTACTGGAAGCCAGGGGCCGCAAGGTGATGTTGGAGCTCCTGTGAGTAAAATTAATTAATATTTCTTTATCTGCTGTTGTGCATTAGTTGGTTTCTGATCCTGGCTTCACTATTTGACAGAACTCCTCAATATTTATAGCTTATGACCTGTTTGCAGTTACTGGCTAAATGAAACATAATATTGATCTTTCTTTGTTTATTCTTTGTAACTAAATTTATTTGTTGATCTTACATACAATGTTTGGAATATAGGGATTACAGAGTCAAAACACAAGATTAAATCACAGAAGTTAAAATTGTAACTATGTGAATTTGTAGTCCTTGTGTGATTACTTTCAGCTTTCTTTGATTTGCACATCAAGCAACTCTCAGGAAATTCAAATACACCATTTATTAACCTGAAAATTTCAAAAATATTTTTCTGATTTTCAAACTGTGAAAATATCGCATAAATTAAAAACTGGCTTTTGTGGTTACTTTGTGTTCACATCTAAACATGTGACTAATAACCAGGGCATTTTCTAGATTGTTATTATAAATATGACCATCAGTTTCATTGAGTGGAAAATTACATACTCCATACCTAAAATTAGTATTAGGAACCTCCAATATTAAGTTTGTCTTTCAAATATTATTTTTTATTATTATTTTAAAAACCCAGAACAAAACAGTTTGACTGGAAGAAAAGAATACAACTATGAAATGAATATATAAATTATGTAAAAGACAATATTTATAGTGGACCTCTTTTTTCTCTGTAACAGTTGAGATATATTATGTATTCATATTTTAACATTTGGCTACTTGGTTAATTAGAAAGCCTGCTCAATTTTTTTCCCCCCATATATCACAGTAAACATTCTATTTAATTTTTAAAGACATCAGAATGGGACAGTGTGTATTTCTGACTCTATTTATAGACTAGAAATATTTTTCAAAATCCAGTTTGGTTTGGAGATTTGGGCCAATGCAAGCATTTTAATTTGGTTAAGTGGAAATGAAATGAAATTGACTGATAATATATAAGCGAAGATAATAACCTAATGCTCAGTTCTGCATAGTTTCTTAGTGTAATCATGAAGCCTACTAAAGAGACTCGATGAACCATGGAATTTATTAGTATCAATATATAGCATGTTAACTACTCAGTTCCTGTCCAACACGTGTTCCAGATATTGAACCAAATTTCCTAGAGTGTAGCTATTCCTGCGAGTCATGCAAGAGCTCTGCTGTGTTCAGAAAAAACAGCGACATGAGGGAAAAACTCCTGAGCTTTAATAACTGTCTTTCTCAAAAGGTGAAGTAATAGAAAAGGGGCCTTAGAAATAGTCTTGCAGTCTTTGTAGGAGTTTCTTCTTTCCCAAGGTAGAACAAGCTGTGCTTTAACCATGGATCAGCTGCTTACCTATTCATAGAGACCTTTTCTTGCTTCAGGATTTCCTGAGGAATGTGTAGCCTACCCCAAAAATTGCCACTGGTGAAGTTGTAACTGCCCTAGACTTGTTCTAACCATAATAGTCCTTACCATCGTTACAGTACTACATTAATGTCATATGTAATTTTCTGTGCATTTTAAGCCCTTTACTGACTCTGTTCATAGTGGATGAAGAGTCTCAGTGCAGCAAATGCCACAAATTTCAGACTGCTATTTTATCATAATTAGTCCAATTTGAGCCACATGAAATGCATGCCTGCCCTTGCTGCCATTTTAAACAAGTGAATTCAGTGTGTGACAAACACATGAGGAGGTCATTGTTCCCATGTCATTGCCAAAGGTGAACATTCTGTTGAGTACTGAAATGGAAGTGTATTTGTCACTGTCACATAACAGTGAAGCCTTGTATATCATTTACTTTTTTCTCTCTTTACTGTGAATCTGCAAGGGAGACAGTGTTTAGGTGTTAAAAATTTTGAACAGAACAAAATAAGAATTAATCTTGTGTTGAATCTTTTCACAGGGTCCTCCTGGAGCTAAGGGTGAAAGGGGTGAGCGGGTAAGTCCATGTTCACATTAGCCATGTTTTTTTTCCTTTCTGACCTTCTGTCTCATAAAAAGTTTTTTCCAACAATTTATGTTTCTCTGTGTTTACAGGCACAATAGTTTTCTCTTTGCAATCAAGCAAACTTTCCTTCTTTTCCAGACGTGGTCTTATATATAGCTACATTAGTATTTTGAAGGTGAACAGTATAAGGCATTAAGCATGTCTCCAAATCTCTCATTAGGGTTATCTTCTCAGACGTCACCTTAATGGCTGAAAACAGTAATGGGAACCAACAAAATGCCCAAATTTCTTTGGCTTCTTTTCCTCATCTGTGAGAATATAATCTCTCAACAATAATAAATATCTTTCATTGCTCTAAGTGCTTTCAACACAGAACTGGTGCAACAAACTGTTTTATGACACTGCTGCTGTTGTTATCCAGGGTGACCTCCAGTCCCAAGCAATGGTTCGTGCTGTTGCTCGTCAAGTGTGTGAACAGCTCATCCAAGGCAAGTACATCCATAGCTCATATGCTTCTGTCTCTAGAATGGATCTTTTCCTGCCACAGTTACTTACAAATATGATGCTTCTCTAAGTAGCTAAGGGGATCTGTTTGTTTTAGGCTAGACAGTCAGGATTTATGTTCCAACTAGATTTATGTTCAACTGGATTTATCTCCAAATAGAGCTGATTAGCATCAGCCATCTAAGAAAAGCTGGAATTGTCTCCAAGCTATTATAGCATACAGAAGCTTCTCTGTAACAATTTTAAATTTTTATAGACATAATAGAAAAGAAAAAAACAAACAGAAAACCCAAACCCCTTACCGAAGTTAGGAAATAAATTTCCACACAATAGTTTTTCCATTTTCTGTGTGCTGCCTAAACCACTGTTTCTCCACCAAGTGCACAACTTCGTGCACATAATGTCAAAGCATGACAGACCGCAGCCTTGAGAATCTGCCAGTGCTCTCTTTAAACTTTGTTGAAGCAGATTTGCGACTGCAACTTGAAAACTATGACATTTTTTTTCCTGATAGGTCATATGGCAAGATATAACTCCATTCTGAACCAGATTCCAAGCCAGTCTGTCTCAACACGGACCATCGCAGGACCTCCTGGTGAGCCAGGTCGGCCAGGAGCTCCAGGGCCACAGGGTGAACAAGGATCACCAGGCATGCAAGGGTTTCCAGGAAGCCCTGGTCAACCAGGAAGACCAGGAGAAAGAGGTAGGCTTCATACTTCACACATAGAGAATTATACCTCCCTTTCCAGATATATTCTGATGTCTTTTGTCTCCTGATTAAATCTGAAAGCAGCGGTTTTCTCACAAGTTGACTGGTGAGTTTAACACAGACCACAATGAAAGCTCTGTAGACTCTCTGTCATGAAGGTCATGCAGGCTTTGCTGAGTGTGATTTGGCAGGATCAGACAGAGGTTTAATGCTTAAACAGCTGAAGACTGGCAGAATGTAATTGTTCACACCTCATCACATCATGCTTTCATCTTAGTAGGACCCTGAAGTGAGCCAGATCTCTAAATGTATAAGCAAAGGAGCTACTGAAGAAAGTCAAATGCAAAACTGACAAGTGCATGTTGGAGAAAGATTGAGCTTTTCTGATAACTTGAAATGTGTCAGTCTAGAAATTTCTTGAGTCACAATCATCTGAATGGAGCAAGGCTGATAAGAAAAGGTAAAACATACACTTAAGGTTTACAAGAATTCTCTTCTCTGTTCTTACATGTAGGCTAAATCCCCTTCTCCTTTCTTCCACCAGCATTGTCTCATAAAGGAAACAAGCTCCATGTTTGATTTACTCTCTCTCTGTGCAACCCTGGCAATCTTTGGTGTCCCAGAGTAGCACTAACCTCACAAAGATAATACTGAGTAGATCTGTAATTGTGAAGGTGCTTTGGATACCATCACGTGAGGAAGGGACCAAAAACCTGAGAGACAAATGTGATATTCAAAAGCAGTGAATTGGTGTTGCTGTTGCAAAATCTGCTCTCTGGTATTTTAAAAATTAATTTTTAAATTAACAGCTAAGAAAGCTGTTCAGTTCAGGAATAGTTCAGTTCAGGAGCTTAATAGTTCCAGTTCACAGTAGCCATGATGCCCAGAGTTAGAACATTGTTTTGAAAAGAGTCTTTAAGTGAACCTGTGAGTCTTCCCCTCAAGACTGTAATTCCAATTATCCTGTGGAGAAAAAAATAGGCAAGGTTTTGGGTAGTGGCCCCTCAGTCATGCTGTTGCCTGCTCCAACTGAGTAAAATCCAGACACTCTCCAGAAAGAAGGAGGAATGAGACAGGTAGAAAAGAATATTGGAAGAGAAAGCAAGTGAGGAACTGACTTTAAGAAGGGTGACCTGGAGAGACTGAATGCAGCTTTCAGGGTACTTGCTCCTGCACTAATATTAGCATATATTAAATGGTTCCTTGGGAATGGATTGTTTAAACTTGAACTGCAGGAATGGAGGAACCAAAATGCCAGGCTACAAAAAGGGAAACCTGTCTAGCATTTTCCATTGAATTTGTTGTGCTGGGGCCCAGAAAGGCAGGTTGTACTACTATGAAATCATAGATTGATTAGATACTGTCATTTAAATGAAACATGATGTGGGTTAAGCCATTGCTGATAATGTCTGAGAGGCAGCATTGGCAATAGAGTGTGTGCACCAAGGGTAATAACACATTGAACAGAGTATTACTCTTTTCCTCTCTGTATAGATAACTAATGTTAGAAAGGACTGATTTTGGCAGGTGGTGCCTGTGGGGAGTTTCATACTTGGAGAGCAAATTCTACTCGAGCATCCTTCAGAACTACAATCAGTCAGCCAGAGCTCTCTGCAGATTTTCATGAAACGTGATGCCAAACATTGGGAGTGCTTTGCAATACTTACAGCTTAAAATGAGATTGTTTCAAGAATCAAGAATCCGTGTGTAAACTTAAAGACAAAATAATTGGCTAGTTTATTTGGAGTGAAAGTGGATTTTAGGATGTTCATGTAACTGGAGCCTTGAACAGAATCTGGAAGAAGGAGCTCCTTCAGAAAGTAGGCAAAAGTATAGAATAATTTATTAGTCCTTGAGGATTTAATTTCTTCAGAAGCAACTGAATTTTTAGACTGCTGTGTGTTTGATGTAGTAACACTTTATTTAGCAGGAGGATACCTTTTACCACAGACCCTTGGGGTATTTCAGAATCTAAGGAATTGCTCTAAGCTAACCCCAAGATGCAAAAATGAAAAGTGATTTTAACCAGATACATGCTTGTGGAGTATTGATTGGAAGTTTTTTGTGCATTCCCAATTATCGCTTGATTCCTGACTATATATCATACAGGGAAGTAGCAGCCTAAAATTGCTCTGCTTTTGGATGTAAGGGTTTTTAAGTTTCCAGTAACTACAGAGAGGAGGGTAAATGGAGAGAGACCACATCCCTTGCTGTGTTCTGAACCATTGTTTGCATTTAAGTTGTTTGACAAACACAAGGTATAGTTCTGTCCTGATGATCTCCAGCCAGCCACTTGGAAGTCTTTGTGAACAATGTGTTTCTTTTCACTGATGTCATCAGCCATTTGGTTGTATATGAAGTCAATTTAATGTTCAAGACCGGTGCCAGAGTAGCAACTCTGAGAGTCAGGCTCCACTTTCAAGTTCAGAAAATGCACTGCTACAGAGTGTACTAAGAAATAATGGGCATTAGAAGTAACACCTGTTTGCTTATTTAGTAGTGTTGCTTTTCTCCCTCAAATTACTGAGATTTCTGCAAGAACTTGTTCCTGGTTCTGAGCTGAGTGGCAAGGTGTTGGCAGAGTGCGAAGAGAAAAGGTGTGTGCTCACCCCTCCTGCCCACCACCCATTCAATCCCAGCCTGTAAGAGAGGGGCGCTTTGGAGAGCAGTGTGTGGAACTGGTTAGAAATCATGGCCCAAAGAGAGCTTTACTGGAAAATGTCAGCAGTGAGAGACATTGGGAAACCTTCCTGCTAACTTGCCTGGCCAATAGCTTCTTTTCCCTTGTTTACCTTGTCACTCTGCCAAGCATTAATCAGATGTTTTGGAAAGAGACTGGGATTGAGGGAGTGTTCTAGAGTTCTGTTAGAAACCTCCATTTGAACTTCCAGGTCCGGGATGTCCCATTGCTGGATGTGTTCTCTCACTAATAACACACCGAGCTGGTCCTCCCAAGAAAGACCACCTCAGGGAGAAAGGACAAGTCGTTCCCTCGACAGATTCAGTTCTCAGTGTCTGTTGTCAGCTGAGAGGCCCCATTGTGTTACCGAGCCCCTACAGTATATATTCCCAGATAAATTACTAGAATTTTACTCTCTTACTTATTTTCATAAATACATAAAAACCCAAACACTAACCATTCACAGAAAGGCATCTCTAATTTTAATTTCTATTTTAATGTCTCTTTTATCTAGTTCACAGCACTGATTTCTATTTTTATTTCACCTAGTTCAAATATCTTTTGATTTTTATGGTTATGAACTGGGACTTAAACAACTGGTGTAACGCTTCTGAGTGCCCAGGAAACAGTTGAAACTCTGCAAAATAATACAAAAAAACACCCCCAAAACACAAGATTGTGCACATTTTTTCTTCTTTTTTGTTTTCAATTATTTTTATAATACAGTAGTAGTTTTCTCAACTTTCAGGGAAAATGGAAAAGCCCTAGTAAAAACTATTCTGGCATATTGATGACTTTTAGATGCTGTGAAAGTGCAGTTCTTCTGCTACTGGGTAGACTTTGGCTTTTATGTGGCCTGAAGTGACATATAAAACTTAAGGCTACTGACCTGTCCCACTATGATTAAAGTACAATAAATACCTAGGCTGTCACTGGGAAAGTCATTGTTCTCAAGCACAGTTTGATCCTTATTTACTTCCTGGCTTCATATGAAAGGGTCAGTTAAACATGCTATCAAAAGACATGTTTACAGCTGTGATGGCAAAATTCCAATGGAATTAAATGGAACTTTTGCCAGTTGAGTCAATTAAATATTTTTATTTCCAATTTTAGCTTCATCTGGGTTAAAAAAACAAAACAAAAAAACCAACCCACAACCCTGTGTTACTGTACCCTATGGTCACAGCTGAGCATCTTTAAAAGGGGACATTTTTCGTAGCAGTTTAATTTTTCATGATTGCAATAGTCTCCTCTCAGGAGAATTGCAGTTCTCCTTACAGAACAGTATTCTCTTCAAGACAAAATTAGATAAGCAATACCTGAGATTTCCTTTTGTGCAGAAACCATGGAAATTTAATTTTCTTTGCTAGAGAACGTATTCCTGAGCTTGGTTTTGTTTTTAATAACTGATGCTATCACAGTTATCTTTAGTGGAGCGTTGGAAATAATTGATTTCAGTTGGTTGTGATCTCCACGGGGCTGAACCGAAGCCATTGCTTTTTTTGGATGGGGACAAGACATGAAAACGTGATTAGCATGAGGGGGGAGAGAATGTCTGATGGTATTGCTGAAGTATGCCCAGTGCACATACAAGAAAGCAGTTCCTGGGATCTGAAGGCACTCTAACTCAAGTGACAAGCCTTGATACACGCTGTCACCCCTGAGGGTGGTTAACCATTGCAGTACCTACATGGAGAGTGATGGTTGGCTTTCTGGAAGCTGTGCTGTAACGACAGCAAAGGTGACTTCAGTAAGTTTTGAATGTTCTGTCATTTATTAGGAGCGAGCCAAGAGGTCTGTGAGTCTCTTAAAGGTCTGTAAGTCCATTAGGGAAGCCCATGGAGTGCTCGATTTTTATTCATGAGAGTATTGCCTGAGGAGTAGGATATTCTTGCTTCAGTGTTTATGTTCTCTTTAACTTGGGTAAACTTTACTGAAATTAGATTAAAAGAAACCTGAGGCAGACTTATAGCTTGGCCTCCAGTATTTCCTTAAGATCTTGATTTCCATGTGATTTTAAAGAATGTTTGTCCTGCACAAGAGCTTCATCACTTGTTTCAGAATGAACATTTTATTCTTGAGTAGATATGTTCCATGTTTAGCATTTCTTACTGCCATATTATTCTGTGACCATCACATACCTTTACGTGGATTTGTGTGTGTTAAGAACAATAACTGAGTGCATGGAAGGCTGTGAATTGAAAACATTGTGGCTGTTGTCTTTGAGTAATGTTGCCATACAGTAGGATAAGCAGTGGTCCTTGTAATAAACATCTGTGTAGATTCCAGATGGTTGTCATAGGCCAGTCTTATGAAAGAAAGCAATTCACATATACAGACTTTGCCTTTTGCAAACAGCAAGCCTTTCCTTACAAGTCTTGTGTGGTAAGAGAAATGGGAATACATTTACCTTGTTACAAGACCTGCAGCACAAGTAGAGAGTTGCAACAGATGAATTTCTCCATATGTTTGAAGCAAGCCAGGGCTAAGCAAATTTTAGGTATCTGGAAAAACACACTCCCCCCTCCCCAAAATTGTGCAATCAAAGGAAATAGAAGTGAAACAGGAAATAACTATGTCAGGACAGTGGCAAAGAGCCTTGTAGGAATAAGACAAAGAGCTCATCATGCTTTGGTTAAAAATATGTGCTCAGTGTGGACTGTAGTTGCAGAAGTGTGGCCTGTGTTTTCCACGTGGTTTGGTCACAGGGTATATTGCCCTGGAAGCTTCCTGTTCCAAAGAAGATCCAGAACTCCTCATCAGATACTGAATCCTGTGTGGTTCAGCAGACTCTTATTTGATAAACTTGATGTGAGCAATTCTGTCGCAGTGATGGGTTTTAATTACCATTTTTTTCCCCGCTTAGACTTTGTATTTACTTATTTCCTTCCTCAGAAATTAGCTTATGAAGGTAAAAAAGATCTTCTGTGATTCCTTGCAAAAATGAGGTATTCTCCAGCTGCTTTGCCCTAAGAGGTAGCAGTTACATGAGCAGAGGGGAAAGGAGTCAGCTGAAATTGTAGATATTGCCCCTTCCAGGGCAGCAGCTGTTTTCTCTCTGGTTTGTGTCGATGAAGGTGCTCTACATTGGCTTTGACTCTGAAACTGGGGAAGCTGTGAAGCAGAGAGAGCAATTACCAGTGCTGGGAGGGAGGTCTGGAAAATTGGGGGGAAGTCCCACAAACCAGCCTGGATTTGGTGTCTTTGAACTATCCAAATCAAACACAGACTTTATGAGAGTTTCCAAGCCACCAGTGGAAACTCAGGGTCTGGAATTTATAGTTTTGACACCTACTATAGTTCAACACCACTTATTGTGATGGCTGGATATAGAAAATGTTTTTCTAGGATGCCATAGTGGTAGTGCAGAAGGAGATGGAAAGCTGGAAGAAGGCAGCGCCTTCTCTGAATTAACTAGATTTGTGATCTCCATGGATCAGACCCAAGGAGAGAAATTTAGTGCCATGAGCAAGTGCAGGAACACAACTCACTGGCTGTGCACTGTGTTGGAACATTAGAGTTTCATGACTGAGAAACACTTGGATTGGGCTTTATTTGTGGGGGACAGATTTTGACTGTGATGAAACTCTCTTGTGTTTAGAAAGATTCTGTCATAGCCCACTACAACTCTTGCTCTGTGTGTGTGTGTGTAGAACTATCTTGTGCTGAACCACTCTTTAGTGCGTGAATGTTTGAAGAAAAATTGTGGCATTAAAAATTTTACTTTCCTGCACCACACAGTAATTTGTAAACAGCTTTGAGGCTCTGAGGATTCTTTTGACTTACAATAGTTGCACCTTGGTATAGACCAGAGGCAGCTTTTCAGCAGGAAGTGCAGCCTGGAAACTGGCCGATGCCTCTGCATACCACCTCAATGAAACCAGCATGGCAGCAGGAATGTTTAAGACCCTAGAAATGACATGTTTCCCTTGAGAGGCTGTCAGGGAAGGAATGGAAAAAGAACTCAGTAATTTTTAATTTTTGCCTCCTTCCCTCTCTGCCATCTGTTTTTAGATGAAAAGTAACATGTGGAACTGTAATTCTGGTTAAATAATAAACACTGCCCACAGTTTTGATCAAAATGTGACCGAATACTATTTCCTTAGGTTTACCAGGTGAGAAAGGAGAAAAAGGCAATCCAGGTGTTGGAACACAAGGACCCCGAGGCCCACCAGGATCTACAGGTAAAGTTACATTTGAAGCATCTGGATTAGACCACTCTGACCCAAGTGCAAAGCAGCTCAGACTGGCTGTCTTTCACTTCTAAGGCTTAAGCAGCAGAAGACTCAGCAGTTCAGGCACCTTAACTGTCAGTCTTCTTATATAGTATGATGTTGTGATGTGCCACATGATGGGCTAGTCAGTCACACAAGAATTTTCCTTTTCCCTATGATAAACTGCTTGTCCAAACCCATCTTTTTAAAACTTTTTAAGTATTTTTCTCAGATATGGGTTCTGGAAGGCAAAAAAGTAATCTGGACTAATTGCATTTTTTAATTGACTCAAGGTCATACCTAAGTGTGGATTGACAGAGAAATGTATAGTAATTAAGCACCTTAATTACAGGGATTTATATTTAGCACCTGAAAAAGCAGAGGGTGATATCCAGGTCCTGTTGAAACAGGAGTAAAATTGCACTGACTTCATGAGGGTATTCTGGCTGTGAGAGCACCGGTATCAAGGCACAGCATTACCCAGAAACTATGGAAAGGGAGTGGGGGAAATCAAGAACTGTGCAGACATCCAGGACTACCCTTCCCCCATGAAAACTGCCTTTCTGGAAGTCTGATGCTTGGTGAAACATTTGCTTTAGTATAAATTTCTGGCTTAAAGCCGTCTCTGGCAAGGAAGACAAGCAGCCAGAGAGGAGGGTCACCAGGAGCAGGTCTCCTCTTAGGCTGCTGCTTCATCTTCCTTGCCAGAGGCTGCCGTCTTTCCCTCAGCTTGCCCAGGGGAGTCAGAGCCAGGATGCCCAGCTCCTCCACTCAAGCTGTCTCCTGGAAGCGTTTGTAGCACACTCAGTGCCATGTTTTCCAGGCCAGGAAAGGTTGCCTCAAATTCCTGCTTTCATGAAAGACACTACTCAGATGTTTCATTTCCTCTTTCTATGCAGGACCTCCAGGAGAAAGTCGAACTGGCAGCCCAGGACCACCAGGATCTCCAGGCCCACGAGGTCCCGCTGGTCACACGGGACCCCCAGGCTCACAGGGCCCTTCTGGCCCGCCGGGGTACTGTGACCCGTCCTCCTGCGCTGGTTATGGCATGGGAGGTGAGTAGTCAGGAGTCGGGGCTGCTGCCGACTGTCTGCACAGGCGAGGGTGGCATTTTCTAACAGCCAAAGTAAGATGGAGGCTACCTGTGAACCTTGTGCTAAAATGCGGTAGCTCCCTAAAAACCCGCGTGTCCAGTGCGGCTGTGCTTTGTGGGACTGCAGCACAAAGAGAACGTGAGCCCAGCATAGCGACCAAAGGAAGTCCACCATCTGATCCCAGCCTATAAAACAGATCCTGCCTAGTGGGTTTTGTCTTGTACGTGTTTGTGTAGTTGTATGAGCCTGCTCCATCTCAACGGTCTGTATGTTGAACCCCCACACCTACTGTTTGTGACAGCAGAGTATTTACATTTGTAGCTTCTCAAACGTGTTGCTGAACTTCCCCTTCCGTGTGCCTCTGCGTGGCATGAGAGCATGACCCTTACTAAACTCCTAGTAGTGTAACCTGGCACAGGGATGCACGTGTCCATCATTAACCAGTGAAGCCATGTGGAGGAAATGATTCTTTCTACATCTTCTCTGTATCTTACTTTCCCCTCTCATTATAGCACGGAGAGGCAATGGGAGGAAGTTAACACAATTACCAAAAACTGTCACCCAGTCTAAAATTGAAATTTATTAGTAAAGCACTAGTCACTACAAATGTTACATATAAAGCATATTTGTTTGTTGTTTATGGTTTAATCTGCCCCTGAGCTGATTTGTATGTTTTACTTACCTGAATGTTTTTGTTGTCGTCTCTTCCTATCCTTTTCTCCTCACTTCCCCTCCCCGTTGTTCATTTCCTGTTTTAAGGCCCAATCCCTTACAATGGCTACCAATCCAGAAGGTGAAAGGCTCATTCTGGTTCAGGTCTCATTGGGCTGAAGGTCAGAGATGGATGCTGAACTGCTCTGTGCTTTCCAGCAACGATATTGACTACCACTAATGAACTTACAGCTGCTGTACATGCACTTGGCTTCCTGGCACTGCTAAAAATTATCGCCTGACCCATTTTTGCCTCTTAATCATGTATTCTAGCCCACAATTGGAATAAGCTAAAGCAGGCAGTGTGCAATGTATAATGAGCACAGTATGACAAATTCTGGTGGTGGTTTCCAACTAACTTGGCTGTCTGTTGGTGGGTTTCCAATTGCTCCAGCTTATTAATTTTGTTAAATGTTTTCATTGTTCCTTTATGTGAATAAAAGATGTGTATTTAAAGATTATATATATATATATACTCACACACACGATATAGAAATATATCTATATATAAAATGTCAATTTCCTAATGAATGCTTTAATTTTCTACTCCCCTTCTCCTGTGTTAACCGTATGAATACTCTTGGTGGTGGTGGGTTAAGGTGGATACGGTGAGCCAACTGATCAAGACATCCCAGTAGTGCAGTTGCCACATAACTCCTACCAAATCTATGACCCTGAGGACCTTTATGATGGTGAGCAACAGCCGTACGTAGTTCACGGGTCCTACCCCTTACCATCCCCATACTCCCAGTCCTATCCATCACCTCATCTTGCTCAACCAGAGTTTACTCCTGTTCAAGAAGAGATGGAAGCCGTTGAATTGAGATCCCCAGGAATCAGTCGCTTCTCAAGGAGGATAGCCAAAAGGAGTGCCAAGACTCCAGCACGCACAAAGGCAAATGGAAAAAAACCCTCTCAATGAACTGTTTAAGAAAGAGAAACATTTTATGTGGATCTGTGTTTGGCCTTTTGTCCAGGTGCCTCACCTGTCATGGAAGATGTTTAAGGAGAAAAAAGTGTACATGATCAGTTGACACAACAAATAATGGTAATTATCTTGCATGCCAGAAGCTTAGTTGTTAGTCGGTTGGTGCTAGATGATGACGAAAGGTCACTTGTAGATCTTTCTCTGGAGTACTGTTCCATTCACTATTCAAACTGTATAAAAACGTGTCCAACTAGTTGGTGTACATAGAACCATTCAGTAAAGTTAATTTTTGTTATCCATTTTTTCCTAGTGGATTGTGTTCTGTTGGTTTTGGATTAATTGCTTTACTAGCAGAGTAACCTGACTAAATTCACTGGAGAACAATCATAATTAGGTTTCCTTGAACCTGGCTTATTACCCTTTTGCAAAGAATTCTTACATTAACAGACTATTGTTTTTTTAACTCACATGATATAAATACACAAGAATGTTCTGTGAGAGCACACTGATAATTTATTGTGAACCTCTTTCATTTCTGTTTTGTATGCAAATAAAAGTGGCAAGCTTTTGTACGGTTAATTCTGTATTTGTTTGATTTTTAAATCAGAACAACTGCATTACATTAGGGGACAATGCAGTGACAAGGAAATATGTTCCCCTTTTTCAACACTTTTGGGCAACAGTTTTATTTTAAAGGATGTAGGGACTTAGTATAAATGTTATTTAGCCTTATTTTCAAAATTATATATGGACAAATGTAGAGAGTAACTGATATAATTGTACCATCTGTGGATGTAAGATGTTGCATAGTGACATGCCAAAGTCAAAAGACTGGCAGGTGTAATTGGGATGGCAACTTGGATCAGCTAACAAGCAGAGGAAGGAAAAATGCCAGCCCAACCACTTGAACACAGAGCAATTCATTATCCACAAACAAAGTTATAAAATGACTCAATAAACAGCTTTAAACAGCACTGGAGACTGGGCATCAAAGCAAGACTTAGCTCAAAAAGGCAATTTAAGTTGAAAGCATAGGTTTGGAACAAATTCAATTCAGCCTTATACAGACATGGAGTGGCTTGCCTGTGCATCCCAGGGACTGTCTGCTCATCCCTGACTGGCGGAGGTCTGTCCCTGCTCAGTCAAGAAAGATCTGTCATGTTTCACCTCTGGCCACCAGCAGCAGTTCCCTTAGCTCACCGGGAAGAAGAGATGAACAGGTACCTTCAGTGTGTAATCTCCAATTATTTTGCCTAGAATTCAACCTCATTAGTAACACACACTATTTGTACATGTGACTAATACCCACATTGGGTGTATCCCAGGGTAAGCTCTGGCTGGGGGCTGGATACCTTTGTAGGCTTTGTGTTTCTGTTTTCCCATTCTTTCTTTCATCCCTGACTCCCACTACTTTCTTGGAGAAAAGTGATAAAAGTTGATGGAATATGAGTTGAATGTAATTTCCTTACCTGCACTTGCACTTAAAGTAGAAGAAGGCAGAAAACCATTATGTAGTTTATAGACTATCCTTCAGCAGCTTAACCCTGGTTTACAGAACACCGAGGCCCCAAGTGCTCTCTGTGCACATGTGCAGGTAGAGCCTGGCACACACAGCTGACATTCAGAAACAATAAAACTAAATACAGGTAATGCCTGTGTCACAGGATTAATTTTTCTGCTCGCACTTGGCTGTGAACAATCTCATTAATATACCCCAAATGTGAACTTCCTCTGCCATCTGTGGCTGGCACACTCCCACCCACACGTTGTACTGAGACTGTCTGGAGTCCTCCCTGAGAGATGTTGACCTGCAGGTCCTGTGGAAGTGACTGAGAAGGTCAGTGATGGAAAATCAGCCTTCAGCTATTCTGCTTGTGTTGTCTCAGAAAGACTTCAAGCCTTCTGTTACAGTATTTAACTTTATATCTAAATTGTCATTTACTTACACCCCGCTGACCAGAATGCTTGTGGTATCCTTGGTCATACAGTCACTTGCTGGGCATACCTTGGTATTAAAAAGTAACTAACTGGTGGGCACTACTAAATTATAAAAATATTATTCAGGATTTCTGTATTTGCCAAAAAAAGTAAGGCACAGACAGCTAAGATTTCCTCCAAAATCCAGTCTCTGAATAATCAAGAGTGTCTCATATTTTTTTCCAGACCACCTAAGAAACTGAAGTTGCTGACTGGAGTATTCAGCACATGATGAACAGCTGATGCCGCCCAGATCTTAGCAATAAACCCTGTGTACTGGGTCCTTAGACAGAAAAGAGCATTTACTGCAACCTAGTGCTTTTAAAAATACTTTCACTAGTTAACAAAATGTTACTGGCTTAGAAATGAAAGCTGCACATTCACTGGCTAGGAATGTTTCCTGGGATAAGCCCACCTGGATGGTAAAGAAATGTCCCATACCAAACCATTATTTCATGTAATAAAATATGATTTATATAAACCAATGTTTTTCTTCCCATATGATGCCTGTATAAAACAAATAGAAAACTCAAATTCTCCTCACGAAACACTGTCAAATTTCACAGGTAGCACTTCTCCATCTTATATAACACAGAAAACAACAGGTGCTTCCTTTTTTTACACAACAGCTTTGGCTTGAGGGTTTTCCATATAGAAAAGCAGTAAGGAATTTCAGGGAAGTAGCCTGCAAAAGCAAAGTAATTTTTAAGACTTTTTTTGCATCACTCAACACTGACATTCAGTTTCCTCGTTTAGTTTTCATAATAAAAATGTTGCTGCTTTGTTCTGTAATATATTCTTTAAGGTGTGCTCCTGTGACTTGAATCAGTCAGATTTGTGCTTAAGGGGAAAGAAAAGGAAGAGTATCTCCCTGTGATCTGCCTTTACTGCTTGTTATTTTAACAGCTCTTTGGTGAATCTAATACTTGTTGGGTTGTGAGAAGAACCTCCTCCTAGTGAGGAAGGGTCACTTCAGAAAATCCACTGCACAACCCCAGATGGGCATTGTGGTTGGTAACCAGCACTGGAGTCCAGAGTGGGCCACCTTCAAAAGCCATGCCAGGCTGGACAGGTGCTCTGCCTGCTTACTTTCCAAGGCAATCAGAACCCTATGGATATTGAATCTCTCACTGACAATCATGGAACATCTCCACATCAAAAATGAAACAAGATTAGGAATACATTTAGTGCCATTCAGCACCTACACAAAGTAGAGAGTCAGCCTTGCTGTTGTCATTCAGCCCACTAATGATTTAGGTGCAGAGAAGATGTAACAAGAGTCTGAAAAAAAAGTAAGGTTATTAAAAAAATAGTAGTTGTCATTTTGTTCCTTACAACACACTGTATCAAACTATGGCAAGGGCTGAGGATGAAAAATCATGGCTGGTCATTCACTGCTGTTGCTGCACAGAATTCAAGTTTTTTCAACTTTTAGAGTGCAATACTTCATATCAGTAATTAATGTATTTCTTTGAGATACAAATATTCATTAAAAAGGTATCAGTTCTTTAGTAATAGTATCAAACCAAATGTCACTAATAAACACCAGATCATACAATGCAGAGTACAGGTGGTATTAACAAGATCATATCTACTTTTACCTGTTTTAAATACAGTAATTTTTATAATCTTGCCAAATGAACTTTGCTAACAGCCACCAGAAACATTCAGTATAGAAGGGTTGACTCAGATCCACAGATGCTTCCACGTTAGAAGACTTTTCTTTCAAGGACAAGAGACACTCCTGATGGCACTTCCTCATTTATGGCTATTACTTCCATCGAAAATCTTTAGGTCTGGAAAAAAGAAAGTGTTTTAAGAGAAATGTATAGGCAATACAGTGACTTTGCTTTAAGGCTGCAGTAGCAACCAGGTCTAGTTTTATTTCCTTATTCTGGTGCTTGAAATGTTTCTGACGAAGAATATTTTTTGGATTAAACAAAAAAAAACAGAACAAATTAAAGAAATTTCCTAAGACTTCTAAGAATTTACAGACATCAGGACCAGTTGGTCAAGGTGCTTCTTATGAGCTGTTCCTACTTCCTCAAGCAAAACACAAAGCATCCTGAACTGAATGCAGTCTCGCAATACTTTAAACACTGGTATTAGTTTGTCTCCACTTTTAAAAAGTGAATAATCCACACATAAGATGGCAAGTTTTAAGTCAACAGCACAGTCCACCACAACAATGCTAGAACGGTTAAAACCAATGATTTTTAAAAAAACCTACTTTGAATCTTAAAGGTTCTGCAATCCCCTGTGCTTGGATGAAAAATATGAAAAACATTCAGACAGCAGGAGACCGCTGTTTGTAATCCTCTATGATTTCCTATTCAGGCACATGCCACTCACCCTGCCTGCCACATATCCACTGGCTGTAGGAACCACATTCTCCCTGAACCTACACAGTTGAGAACCAGCTCATGGTTTCAGGATGCTGAGTTTGAAGGCTAGATGCACATCTACATGCCTAATATGTCCTGGAGAGAAGTTGCATGTCTTGGGCTCGGCAAAAAACCCACAGTGCAGGCTGATGGTCTGTGAGGTGCCCGGGACACACAGCACAGATGAGCTGCTCCTGGCAGCACCACACCCCCACAGCGTGGTGAAAATACAGCACCCACGCTCCTCATTGCTTCTCTCATCCATGAATCCAAGCAGGCAGGGTGAACTGTGTCACCAGGACTGAATAAGAGAGGTAATAAAGGTTTTGTAGACATGTAAAGGGACACAGGGTCAGGGGATCTGCTGTGAAGTTGAGTGAAGAATTCTGGAATACAGGAAAATCTGCAAACCACAATAGTAACCAAGTTAAATTTACAAATGTGGTAGATTTAATTATTAATTTTGTTCATCAATGGAAACGAAAAGCAGACAGCAATGGAAGCAGTGAGTGTATTTTGGAAACTGAGAGTTTACATGGCTGCAGATATGCCATACAGAAATCTAATAATTAGTCGTATGTTGCAGTTCTAGACTTTGTCAAGAAATAGCATTGCGAACTGAAGTAATTCATGCAATTCTTGTATGAGCCTTCAGGTTATTATGTGAAAGCAACTCTGGAATTCAATCTGTGCTATTTCAAGTGTATCATATGAAATTTGATGATTGTATGAATTTTACAGAACAACTATAAAGAAGAGCTAGTGCCCATACAGTGATGAATCACAAACTTTCATTTTCCATTTAAATGGCATATTCTGTATTAACATTTACACTTGTATCCTTTGTGCAAGATAGAATTGCTGCAAGCACCATGTATGTTGTTTACATACTTGTTTAATGTTGAACTTGAACATATGCAATGTTTGATGGCTCGTACGCACCTGAAAGTTAAGTAACATTTCCTAGAATCCTGGATTTCAGTACTTAAACATACTCATAAAATCACAGAATGGTTTGGGTTGGAAGGGACCTTAAAGATCATCTAGTTCCAACCCCTCAGCCATTCCACATTTTCTTATTTAGATCTCACCCCTGCACACCAGAATAGGTATTTCATTATATCAAACTGTGGAGTAGTTAAAGTGCAGGATTTTAAAAAACTATCAGCAGTGACTTAGAAGTTTTATCACAGCATCGATCCTAGATGGGTGGACAGTGCTGAAAGATTTTAGGCAATGCAGCACGGTAAAGGCACCCTTGTCTTGCAGCTTAGAGTTATTACTCTTCTTTTGTATATGCCAATTCAACCTTTTCTGCATTGCTCGAAGGATTTTGCATTTTTCTGTGAATAGTTCACTTAAAACTTTGGTCTAGGGTTATGCTGGAGTGCTACAGAACTGCAGGTCTCACAGTACTTTGTTCTGGGGTGGAAATACATTTTTTTCTTTCTTGCTTGTAATCTGCATTTCAACTTTAATGCCCATTGTCTTAAAAGTTAAATGCATGAAACACTGGACTCTTAGTTCGCAGTCTTACAAAGTTAATGAACCTTAAAGGCAGGATTCTCTACACTGAAACACTTGTGTGAACAAACACAAAAGTTTTTAAAGTGTTTTCTATTGCCACAGTAGGCTTTTATGGCCACTAGTATTCGGCTTTTGGACTGCTTTTGAAGAGTCCTTGGCACTAGGAAAGCTAAGCCTTGAAAAACTCTGCTTCTGGCAAAAGCATTATAGGCATTTTGTCAGACAAAGAGAGTGAACCCACAAAAACCTTGTCTACTCAGAGAGAATTATGAACTACTTGTGAACATCAATTGATAACTGCTCATTGATAAATAACATAAATCCATGGAAGAGTGTTCTTCTTTGATGGCAGTGCTTTTGCTCTCCCTAGCAAAGCCCTGAGTTTATGCATCTGGAACAAAGGAAATGGTATCTCCTAGAAGAGAAAGTTCAGAAATTCACCCAAAGGCAAGTCTTCACATAGCTGCTTCTCTTTTTCCTTTTTAAAGTAACATTCTTCGGGGGTAAAAAAACTTTGCTGTATATTGACAGCAGACTCCAAGACAAGGGGAAATAGGCAGCAGAATGTGGGAACCAGCATCTCTGAAATCTATGCTGAAAGGCAAAGTATTATGGGTTCACTGAAAATATGCAACGTTAGTCTGTGCCACAGATGTCTGCCACCAAAACACGTAAAACGTATCTGTCCCACTAACGTTTTTATGCTCCACATAAAAAGCATTAAGACACAGTTCAGTGAATTCTAGGCAAAATACTCAGCAAATTAAATTAGCATCCTGTTCATTACACCAGGCCTCTCAGTGCTTCTCTTTTAAAATATACTGTACCACTGAGTAAAAGGAACTGAAGAGCTGGTCCTATCCTCTGATTACCGGGAGGTCATGGAGTCTCCCTCTCTGGAGACATTCAAAACCCACCTGGATGTGTTCCTGTGTCACCTGCTCTGGGTGACCCTGCCTTGGCAGCAGGGTTGGACTGGATGAACTCCAGAGGTCCCTTCCAACCCTAATGACTCCATGATCCTGTAAATTCTCCCAAATTTTATCCATATCCACAGCTACCAGAAGAGAAACACAGCTGATGTAAAATGGTCACAGTCCACAGTCACTGAACCTTACAAAAGGGATAAACGTGCACATATGACCAGTTCACAGGATCAGTTTTTGCAATGGAAAACAAAAGTTTGAGTGGTCCTCAAAGTTACTGGGGGTCCTCACGGAAAACAAGCTGTCCATGAGCCAGCAGCACGCCCTTGTGGCTAAGAAGGCTTTGTAAAACTGGATAGTCTTTTCATACCTATTATTTGAAAGCAATAAAAATCATGAGCTCACTGTACACTATATATAAAGGATAAAATTCCCACTTGTGAAGAAACACAAGGCTGGATCCACAGAAAATGCAAAATGTTGGTAGAATCAAGGATCATATGGAACACACACTTAAACTGTCAATGTGCTAGAAACAATGTGCTAGACTTGCAGAATTCTGAAGATACCCTATACATCCAGGTTATTTTTAGTGATTTGAAATTCAGAGCATTTTGTGCAATCTCACTGAAACACAAAGCTGACTTTCTCAAAATAAGAGCCATTCAGATATATTAAGATACTCAAAAGATTACTGGAGGGGATAATTCAGATATACAAATGCTTCAGGTACTACTCACCTATAAATGTCTCAGGGGTCCTGGTGGACACCAAGTTGAACATGAGCAGTCAGCAGTGTGACCTTGTTGCCAAGAAAGCCAGGGGTATTCTGGGCTGCATTAGGCAAAGTATTGCCAGCTGGTCGAGGGAGGTGATCCTGCCTTGTTAATCAGAGCTGGTGAGGCCTCACCTGGAGTGCTGAGTCCAGTTCTGTGCTCTCCAATACAGGAGAGACATGGAACTACTGTGGAGTCCAACAAAGTGCCACAAAGATGATTATGGGACTGGAGCACCTCACACAGCCAGGCTGAGAGCTGTAACTGTTCAGTCAGAGAAAGGAAGTCTCTGGGGAATCTCACTGATGTGAGATGTGATCCTCCCTGCAGGGAGACTGTGAAGAGGGCAGAGCCAGCTTCTTTTCAGCTTCTTACTGAGAGGACTGGAGGCAGTGGGCACAAACTGAAACAAAGCAGGTACTGTCTGAACATCAGGAAACACTTTCTTACTACAAGAATGACCAAGCATTGGAGCAGGCTGCACAGAAAGATTGTGGAGTCTCCATCCTTGGAGACAGGACTGGGCAAATAGCTCTAAGTGTCTCTGCCTGAGCCAAGGGGTTGGAGCAGATAACCTCCAGAGGTCCTTCCCAGCTCATTAGTCTGAGTCTTCTGTACTACAACAATACAGTTAGAATTGCTTCTCAGACAAAACCTTAACTGTGAAATCTGCACACACACTTAAGACAGAATTTACAACGGCAAGCTTTAGCCCAAGGACACAAGTCTCTTCAAGTCATCTCTAAAGTCGCTTAAAAAAAGGCAGGACTTCCCCAGAATACTTTAAATATGTTTCACTCTAGTTATTAGAAATGGAGCTTAGACTACCTGTATTAATTAATGCTGAAATTTGGTGGGAACATACATGTGATTCCCTAACGAACCCCACCAACTCTAACATACACCACTTGGTGCAGCTGCATAAAACAAGCTATCTTCAATCTAGGTCAGTTCCCTGATTCTCCGTTCTGTTGCCACACAAGCAGAATGGAAAGGCGGGAAAAGTGATGGATCATATTGAAAACCCAGCCTTTCTGCTGGAAAAAATGCTCATGAAGCTATGACCTCAGCCTTTGAGTATCTCAGATGGCAAACAGAAACTAACAGTACAGAAAGATCTACTTGCACAGTTGCAACTATGATGGGACCCCCCACTCCACAGAATATTCAATATTATTTTCAGTATGATGTGAAATGTCCTCTTTCAAGGGTACTTTTCCTGTCAAAGTGGACAGGGACCCTTTCCAACAGTTAAATGTGTTCAACTTTCAACTCCTGGAGTGAATATTTATTTCCATCAACTCTGAACAGACTTGCTGCACAGCTCCATCTTTATTAAATTCTTGTCAGCACATTCCAGCAATGATGTCTCCCTTAGCCTAGCAATGCTTTGTGGAGGTAAAATAGCCTCAGAAAAAATAAAATAAGGGCATGTGTGTGTGTGTTACTCTGTGAAGGCCAAATCTAAGTGATCACCAGTGTGTGTTATACTGCAACTAACTTGATTTCAAAAATATACAGGACAACTTCACCACCGTATTTCTAGGCAAGCAAGAGAACACCTTATAACACAGTCCTTACAACAGATTGGTGAAAAATAGAATTACTTATCTCAAAGAAATAATAAGGTTAAGGCTTTAGAGTAATATATGACACTGTCTATTTTATATGTAAAGTTGTTATTTTACAATCCAGACAATCCTTTAAAAATATTCTCTTAATTTTTAACAACTCAGAATACCTCTTCAAAACTACATATCTTAATCCAAACTACTCTGTTTCTTAGAACCTCTAAATATATTGGGATTGACTATAACAATATAATTTATGGTAGATGTTGCCCTTCCTTCTTCTTCCAAAAGAACTTACACAGCTGCCTAGTTTCTTCAACCACATGCTGCTGATAAATAGCACCTGATAACATGGCCCTATCTTTTTTCAAGCTTAAAAAACCTGCGTAGTCATCTCTCCATAAACAATCCCTACTCACACTGCTTTGTTGTTATGTTGCATTGCCTAATACTTCTCAAAACAAGTTACATGAAGTCAAATTTCATGGAGTGAACTATAGTCATTTGTGTGCTTGTAAGCCTGTGTTAATGACTGCTAACTAATGGTTTCAAACCTGCCTCTGCTTAGGAATAGGACTGTCAGTGCTGCAGAACAAGTGACCTGTCAATACCTGCTCTTGACTCAGCAATGCACACCTGGTGTAGAAGCTTTGAAGATCTCAAATTGCAGTTCTCTTCACCTGTAGGTAATTATCTCACCATTGGAGAACGTGGCCCAGAGAGCTGGAGTTCCTTGGACTTTCTGCAATCTTACCAGCCATAACAATGAGTGTTCATAGAGGATTTACCCTTGCTTCATAACTGCAAAAGGTCAGTGCCCTAAGGCTAAGTAATGCCACACACTAATAAACTGACAGATGAGAGCACTGGTACAAGAGCGAAAGTTGAAAAGGGTAAGCTTAGAATTCTGTTAAGACATTACTGCTTCCATGAATGAGAGAAACCACTTCAGACGGATTAGCTCCCACTCCGCTAAAAATTACTAAACATCCTGTAGGAAAGGCACATCCATCTCTTCCATTCAGTCTTTACAATGCTCTGTATTTACCTGAAAAATTCAATGTCTGGTAGGCTGCCAATTTGCATGGGTTATCCATCAAAAACAAACCCAAAAAAGTATCTGTCTTAACTCGCAGTTATCAAAATGTTTAAAGAGTAACTCGTGCCAGAGGGTTTTAGGTCTGTGGCTGCTATGATAGCTTTTTTCCCACTGGCTTTTTTTCCCCCCTTTCTCCTACGCTGTTTCCTGCTGAAGAGTGGAGAGTTTCTCAAACAACTGAAGGAGTCTTCAGCATGACTGCGTAGTTTTACAGAAGCTCTCTGTGATTTTCTTACACAAATTTCAAGAATTTTAAGAAACAAAAAGGATAAAATGTCTCCAAACGTAGCTGAAAAACTAAAAACCACAAAGAAATGTAGTTTAATTGGTGTTAGAATACTTCTAAACTACCCCTAATTTTTTTAAAGTAGTTGACCAGTGATAGCCACTGGCTCATAAATGTCTCATTTAGGAGAGTTTATAAACCACAGTTTCAAACAGATGACAGGTAGCGGAAGACCAATTAGTAAAAAGATTTTATGAATTGATCATGCAACTCAGTATTTAGCTCTCAGCCACTCTTTGATGCAATTACTCTGTGGTAGCAGGCACAGTCATCTTCTTCATAATTATGGAAATCACAATCACAGGAATGTGGAATTATTGTTAACTGATGACAGTTGTCTGCTTACACAGGATAGTTCTATGGCTCGTCTTTCATGTCTGCTTATTAAGGGCAATAGGTGGTTTTTAGCCTTTTCTCCTAACAAAAGGTTCCAAATCACTTTTTGTAGAAAAGTCATGCACAATACACACAGCATGAAACTTGTGGTCTATCAGGCACACATTTTAAGGTTAATTTATGAATAAACCATGACATTTTGTGTATCTTGAGACCCCTTTTCATAGACAAACTTCAACACAGAGCCAAAATTTACTGTAAACTCTGAAACAAAAAGAATACATACTTTTTTTCAGGGACACTCTGCAAGTTGAGCCAAAGTCAATAGGTATAAGGTAAGTGCACTATAGCTAAAGGGGATTTCTGAACACATCTCATCTTTTTCACTAACCATACTAGTAAATAAAAAACTAAGGATTAGACATGGCTGTCATTCTCTGTAAAACCAAATTATGTGGTTACACTCAAATATCAACAGAGTTTGGAGCTGTGGGGGAGATGAATAGTTTTTCTACTCACGGTGTACCTACTATCCCAAGACAGCTCTATGCCTCTGGTAAAATAATCAGTGAAACAGCTAATGATATTTAAACTATCATTAAATTTCCAATAACCACCGTGGCCTATTCTAAACCATGAACTTGCTCTGCTTGGGGCACAAGAACCTTTTCCATGTTGGTGTTATTTTTATGAAGACTGTTATCTTGGCTAAAAGCATTTCTACAAGTATAACTAATTTTGCTTGGAGAATAAACCCTGGTAACAGAGTAAGAAAAGACAATACTCTGACAGTACAGCTACAGTGTACTTCTGCACAAACACTTAAGATTCATCTTTTGTGGTCCTCAGGTGCAGCTTATTTTCTTTTTTCTACATAAAAGTAGCACTTGTTTTAATTTTTAAAAAGTGTCCTTAAGTCAAGTTACCTAAACCAATCTTAATATGTATTTAGGTACTCTTAATGAAATTAAGAATGGCTAATTACAATTTAAAATACAGTGGCTACAACCCAGTTTCTGTAAAAACAAATGATGCAAAACTGATCTAAGCTGTTTAAAAATTACTGTACTTCCCAGATTTTTACCTGGATTATATGAATTTTGCCTGGAAAATGATTTACGTTAAATCAACGTAAAGTACACGTAAACTTCATCTTGGTATGATGATGCTTTTTGCAAATGAAAGATTTCTCTTTAAGTGATACATTCTGCTAAAAACTGTAGGACTGTAGAAAGAACAGCATTGCACACTTGGCTTTGGACAAAGAATTACGTTATTCTTCAAACAAACAGAGAACTGGATGAAGGAATGGTGAAATACTTTCCAGACTTACTGTCAGCACCAGAAGTGAAAAAAGGAAATCTAGACATTTATAAAAGAGCAATTAAAAAATAATCTAACTCTAATTTCATCTGGGCAAGTAGTTCAACAGTATCATTTACAACCATTTTCCTACTGCTTGTCAAATTCCCATTAATTTAGTTTCTATTCTCATACAGGAGATCAACAGACTTTAAGAAAAGGGGAAAGCAGCTTTAGAACTTTCTTTTGGGGATCCTGTAAAAGGGCCCAGTTACCCATTTATTATCTCTTACCTTCAACTCTCATTTTAGATACAATGTAAGCTGCCCCCAGGTAAAGGGTAGGGGAATCAGTAGCACTAATGTGCTTCAGGGATGCCAGAGAAAAGCCAGAAACTCATTTCAACAGGCTGAACAATCTAAACATGAATTTGTGGGATTTTTAAGATTGAACTACCGAACTCTTCTCAATTAGTGTCCAGTTGCTGCACGTGGTTAAAATCTAATGTAGACGAGAGAAATTTTCTTCTTAAGTTTCTGTGTGGCTTTTTTTCCACTGGAATTTAGATCCAGCTCTGGTAGTCTGAAGTGTGAGACTTGGTTACCTTCAAATTTTCTGCTAAACGAAATGCTACACAAAATCCTGAAATATTTTTATGCCTTTAGTATTAAAAAAAAAGAAAAGCTACCACTGATAGTTCCTAGATTTTATTGGGGGTTAATGATATCCAGTTAGTAAATGTAATTTCTACCAAGAACCGAAAAAGCCATAGAAAATGAACTTGCAGAGGGATTCCTCAAAGAGTACATTGGAAAACTGGGCTGTATTGGCAGAATAGCTTTTTCCTGGTTTATAGTTTGTTTTTAGGAAAAACTAAGACCAGCTCCAGTCTTTTATAGCAGTTTGTGTTGGCCACCTCTTCCCTCAACACTGATACATGCCAGCCCTGCTCTGTGGGAGAAGATGGGCACTCAGCTTGAAGGGGCTGTACTTACTCCCCACAACCCAGAACCACAGATTACCATGTGAGGCAGGATACATACCCAATTCAAAACCCAAAAAAACTGCAGACACATTCTACAACTAGGCAGCAACTAAGAAAGAGACTGGAGAAATATGCGTTTTAGTACTCATTTTTAAAGGCTAATAAGTAAACTTGAGATGGTTCTTATAAAAGTGGCTCAAGACCTCACCATCTTTAGAGGAGATCTTTATGGCTGTCCCTTCTCATTTCTCCATATAACAAGAGTTATAACACAGTTGAAACACAGCACATCACTGGAAATACTCCAAACATATTTTCTCTGTGCAATATAATGTGAGGTGTCTTTTGGTGTTGATATCTGAAGAAATTAACAGACAAAAACACTTGTAAAAAACCCTGTCAGTATCTTGCACATACAAAAGCACTGTTTATAACATCATTTCAGCCACATAATGAGCATACCCCGGCTTCTCCAGCTCTGTTACTACATCTGAGAAATAGTTTGGAAAACTCAAAATAGGAACTTTCACTAGAAATTGCAGAATTGTGCAAGACAACTATTGCTGCAGTTGTAAGAAAATAAACAGAAAGGGCAGCTGCGGCTCAGAGGATCTCTTAATCCAAAAGCCCTTCTGTTTACCTATGCTCACAAATTTGTTTGCTGGAACATGACAGTTGGCTTCTGGTTGCCTGAGTCTGGCAAGGCTGGCTTTAAGGACACAAAACCAGGGAGGAACTGGGAGCAGAAGTTATCTCTAGCATACAACGTCTAACAACATAATCAGAGGCATCTGCAGTTCCCAGGCGTTCAACATGCTTGTGGTTTCATCACCTACAAACTTTTCTTTCTGAGAACATTGTGATTCTCTGCTTTCAAAGCCGCGGAGCGTTGCTGATGAATTATCAGAAATCTGTGTGCCACGGCATGGGGATGGCACGCAGTGTCTGTACTGGGACCCTGCCCAGCCCATGCTGCTCAGCTGAAACAAAATTATGGCTCCAAACCAGGTTCTGCAACCCTGACTCAAAGCAGGACATATAGATGGGGCCGGAAATCAGGCAAGTTACTCAGAAAAATAAACGTTAAAGAGGTGTTTGGTTTTCTTAAACCAAATTTCAGAGTTTACAATACATCAAGTTTTAAAAACATCAGAAATGTTCAAGAACTTTTTCCCTGAAGGACAAGCGAGGGGCTGTCTGGCCTGAGGGGAGTTCCCAGGAGGGCTGGCAGTGGAACAGGCACTCAGTATGCAGCAACACCAGCCCGAGCACACTCCTTCAAATCAGACGGCTCTGCTTTCTTAAGGGAAACTCTGAGGAATGCATCCACCTCACTGGAACAACACAGAGCTGCTGTTCCATATATCTGGTAACATTCTTATTTAAATACTTTTCGAAAAACAATTTCCTGCCTTTAAAACTGTCTCAAAACATATATATATATGTATCTCCAGACAGTTAAACAACTTCAAAATGGTATATAACAGGAAAATTTACCCATGATTCTGATGTATCCTTGCTTTTATGGAACAGCATTGTTTGCTTAGTCATATGTGACTGGTAAATTCTGTGATGATTTCTGTTTAAAACTCATTTAAAAGACATGCAATCTGAAACTTCAAACACACTTGAAATAAAGTTTTCATTCATGGTACAAAATCAAACTTTGTCAAAGGAACCAGTTTTTGATCTTTTTCCTGTTGAAATATGTCTGGAAAAGACATAATTTAACTTTCCTGTATCTACATGGTTTTCCACCACACTTACTTCAGACCTCTCCATGACGGATCTAAGTAGCAACCTCTGCACAAGTTGGGAAGTAGGTTCATTCCAATTAAGGAGAAAAGGAAAGAATGCTTGAAAAAGGTCTCTCTGATTAGAAACATTCTGACATTTAATTATGCACTTTCATGGAGCAGGATCCCAGTGATGTCTCGACATGAACTCTGCTGAGGTGGAAGGAGGGGTGATGGCAAGGCTCTCCGCTCAACACCAAAGGATTTGCTACATTTCCACACCAGATCTGTGCTTTCCTTAAAAACTGTTTCTCTGTTTTAGCATTCCACACGGATATTGAATATTTCTCTATGGTGGGTCAGTCTCCAATTACCAGAAAAAGAGCCTTTAAAAACACATCTATAGTATATAGATATAAAAGATAGCTAAAAAGCCCAACAAGATCATTAACAGCATTAAGCATTCCAAATGAAAATTCTCTTCACATTCCAAATGAAAATTATTTAAATTCATCCCCTATTAGCTTAAAGCTGGTTTTCATACAGTGAGGTACATTTCTTGGATGTAAGTTTTAAGGTAAAACCTTAAAGATTAATTTTCTGGTTATAATTGTGTTTACCTCTATTCATAGCCTTATATACCTTTTATCGAACTATGCTTTTCACTGATCTTTTCCATTAAAGCATATAGCTATTTTAAAAGGCTAATATCAACTATTTTTTTCCATAGAAAGAAGATGAACCACAAATACTGTTTCCCTCTAACTCCTTTTTTTAAATCACTCTCAGAGGTATTTAGTTCACTTTTGAACCTGTACCCTTTGTTAAACAGGGTGGTCACCAGGCTCAGAACTTCATGGAAGTTAAATAATTAAAAAGTCACATAAAGCAGGAAGAATTATTAAAACCATCTGAAGAAAAAGAATGGAATTTATAGCTTCTCTGCACCCTTCATTTTCTGGTTTATTCTAAGGACTACTGTTACTGCCTGGAAGCTATCTATGGGTTCTGCAGAAGCTCACAGACCCAAGTTCACAACAAGCCTTTTTCTATCCCAAATGCAGAATGCAGGACACAGAGGACAAGAACAGGCTACTCATTTTAGTACCGTGTGTTTGTTATCACACAGAAAACTAAGATCCTTGTACAGAATAATAAACAATAGCCTAAGGAAAAGTCAAACAGGAATAACACTACTCACAACCTGTGCACTGGGTTTAACACAGCTTATTAAAATATTAATCCATTTTACTATCTGTGTCTGTTTACTTTCACCATATATAAAGAACCATATGATAATTTGCATCCAAAAAGGACCACACTCAGAGTGGGACTAACTTCAACATTACATCACGTTGCTCAATAACCACACAGTGAGTTTGAAACATCTCCATGGCTGGAGATTCTAAAACCTCTCCAGGCATTCTGAGGGCAGGAAAGAATAAAATGGTGAGGAACCCAAACAGAGAGTCAGTTTTTCATTCTGAGATACATGTGTGTTTCTGCAATACTTGGATTTCTAGAAAACAACTCATGTTCCCTTCACATTTCTTCTTAATGTGAGGGAGTTGTTTTTTCAGTACATCTCAAATTCTCAGATTTTTACAACAATATTTTAACTAACTTCTCTTTGGTTTGTTAAACAAATCTGTCTCCTTTTTTGACTCATTTTTAGAAGAAAGCTTTTACTACACGCCTCTAAAAAGAATATGTAAATACTTAAATCTTTGTCACTTCTAGAGTCTTTCAAAGGAATACTGCACACACTACTTGTTCCATGGGTTCACACACTGAAAAAGCTCATAATACAGATCTAGATAACAGCTAGATATTCACACACCCCTTTTTTTTAGTGAGCTTGGTGTGAAGGCATCTATTCTCAGATACTCCAGCTGCCAACAGTGACGGCTACAATTCACTTTGAGTCCCTTTACAGACTTGTTTTACTTACCATATCAAAGTTATTTTGCCAAAATTTGCTAAATTCTTTATCTTTTATTTCACAACTAAGCCCTTCCCCCCATAGCACTCTCAATGCCAGAGAATTATGATAATACACTTACTCTCTCAGACAGGAAAAGAGTTATTATTTTTCCCATTATTTCAAATAGGAAACTCTTCCCAACATCAAAACTGCTAAAACAAGTGAGCTGAAGGTTAAATTAAAACTTAGCTATCTGACAGTAATATCTGAGATCCACAATGGTCTGGTTGCAGGCCAGGACAAGAAGCTGAAATTACAACAGTGATGAGCCCTGCGGCTAATGGAGAGATGGTAGATAACTATCTTCACTTTTACCTCTCTGCAAGGTCTTACCAGTTCCTGAGAGCAGGAAAGAAGGTTGGACTAAAGGCCAGCACAGCAAAGGTATGGCAGCAGTGTTAGATATGCCTTCCTGTCTTCAAAAGTGACTCTAGATGGAGTAGCTGACCGAAGGAAAACTTCTAGCCCAGTCTCTCCACTCAGAACATTAAAATTCTTCCAAATTCCCCTGTTTTTCCCTACCCCACCCCGACCCCATTAGCCCCACTTCTCTTTGGCATTTTCTCAAACTCATTTTAGACTCACTATTCCCCTGGTTCTACTCACTGAAGCTCCCCAGCCCTCCCACAGGATAAGCACTATGATCCTCTGAGCTGAAAGCCTCCAAACCTGCTGCAGCTGCAGAGTTTCTAAGGCAGCAGCATTCCCCAACCTCCACAACTGGCATGGAGTTAAAAGACTGTATACAGATAGCAGCTACCATCAATCAGTCTAGATGAGACTGCAGAGGAGAGAAATATAAAATGCTTATTTTCTCCATGCTTTGAATCCCTCCAGAAGGAATGGTTTCAAGAAATGATGGAGGGGAATTCTAGCTTCAACAGTGGTTTTACCTGTAGATTTTCCTCAAGGATCAACATGCTGAAGTAGCCTTCTTAATGCTAAGATGAAGATATTAGGAAATTTAATTTGACTGCAATGACTAAATTAGATGGCATCAAGTTTACTTGTCCTCTGCCACACACACCTACGAGTCAACACAGTTAAGGTGGCCCACGTTAAGGAGATGAACTCAATCAGGACTATGGCAGTGCATGGGGACAAAGAAACGCATCATTTCAAAAGCTCTGGCAGCACAACACATTTCCTTTGACAATACAGATACCCCCAATGAGCTAGACACTTATGCATTATGCATTACAGAGCACATACCGCTCAAACTGGGTCATTTAGTCTTTAACTGAACTCATTCTGATGAAGTAAAGAGTTGAAAACATGATTTTAAAAAAAGCTTTTCTCATTAAAGCGAAGGCCAGAAATACAAAGAGCTTAGCAACTCCTGTTCTTTGTTTTAATGATCTCCTCTACCCAAAAAGTGATGACATAAACAGAAAAATAATTACCTTTCTTTCTTACTAATAATGTGAGAGGTTATATAACACATATTCACCCGAAGTGTCCTTTAACAAAAATCTTAAGATACTTACGGAGTCCAAACCTTCGGAAAAGCAGCAATTTCTTCTGGTGTATATTCATCTAACCTCTTGGGGACTGCACGTGGCTGAGGAATCTCTTGTAGAAGGTTCTTCTGTATATCTTCTGGAATAACCTGAGGTAGGTCAGAACAGTCTTAACTATCTGATTGTTTAAAAGACAACACCACTCTCCCCAATGCCAGATCAAAATTTGTCAACACTACTGTATTCTTCATGCTAAGTCTCTGACCTAAATACAAAGACAGTCTCACACCTCCAGAATCTCAGAGTTTTGTGAAATTGATGCCTTAGGACTTCATATATTTGTAAATATATGTATATACAGTTATATATTTGTAAATTTTTATATAGCTTCTCATATTTAATGTAGCAACTAGTAGTTTCTACCTCTGTGCTACATTCCTGAATTTCTGTGTTAACGGTAAGATAGCAACCAGAACATCTTGCTCAGCACTCATGTACCAGGACTAGAATAACAATACATATTGTAGTCAAAATAAGATGGAAGACCCAGGGACCTTGAAGAAGCTCCAAGGAGGGAATGTGATGTGAAGATGATGCTGGTGAAGAAGTAAATGGTCTTGAGACCCCCGACTCAATTCTAGGGAGGCATGCCAAGGGGCAGACCTGAGGGAGGTTCTGAGGGTGGCACCAGGGTGGACAGTTCTTGGGTTGGATGTAACCTTTAATTATGGAAATTAAGTAGTGTTATAAAATTAGTAAGCACCTCTATGCAGGTTGGACATCTACATATCTTGTGAACTAGCTGGCGTGTGTCTATGCACTGTCTGCACCCACATACACCACGTGCCTATATACACCACGCACCAGAAGGTATTTATTGAAAAACTGCTCTCTACTTTACCTATATTAATGTTGTCTAGAAAAGCTTTTCCCCCTCAATTTTAGGCAACAAAATAATAAAGCAAAAAGCATCGACATTTTAACTACATATAGATAAATTAAGCTTAATTTTTTTTTAATTTACCTTCTTATGACACGAGTGCTATTGCTACCACTCCCTCTTCACCTCCAAATCCCACACAAATGAAAATGTAACTGCACGACTACTCACATCCTCTGGGAACAGGTGTAGTCTCTGCATCAGAGTTCTTCTCTGAAGGTTTTTTGGAAGCATTCTATAAACAGTCAGTTTAACAATCTGAGGAAAGAGAACATGGTGACAAATAATCAGACATCTTACAAATTATATGAAAAGGGTAAGCTGTGTTTCCCTCTGTCTATTCCATTAGTCACTGAACCTCTCTTCACTCACCTTCCATGCTGAAGAACTCTGGCACCACATTCAGCAGGTGCTCTAGACTTAGTTTTAAAAGAAGAAATACTTACTCCCCATCATATAAAGTTACTCTAACAGCCATATAGAAAATTTCATCTTAAGAAGTTAAGAGCTATATTTAGCACTGTAGACGATTGCATATGATCAGTCAACCTTGTAAAGAACCAAGGAGCTTGTGGTAACTCCATAGTGTGTTGCGCATTTACATACACACGTTATTGAGGAAAAAATAAAATAGGCTCTAACACATTTCCCAAGTGTTATCAGCAACTAGTTTAACTGTAATTCACTGTGTTTGGAATTGCTTTATAATTAATGCTTTGTATCTTAAGAAAAGCTGACACACTAATAGTCTCCACTCTGAACATACTAGATATATTTATAATTGATTCCCTTGCTATTAGTTCCAGATGAACAATCTCACTTCTGAGCATCAGGAACAAATAGAATTTGTACATCTACACTAAATGATGCTTGTTGAAAAGTAAACAAAATTACAAGAGTGTTTTCTCTTGGACTCTATAATAGATGCCTCTAATTTAAATATAAAACACATTGTTATGGAATTCACCCAGAAGGGGAACATTTGTAAATGCAAAACAAGGCACACAACTGTAGGACATAAAAAGGGTCTCACAAAGGACAGCAAAGCATTTAGGGATAGACCTACGTGCAATTCTTTAAGCAAAATATGTGCCCCAAGCCACCTGGACATAAACTATCTCCAAACAGAGACTACCCAGGCATGCTCAGTGCAATGTAAAGTTCATGTCAATGAAATGCAGGGCACTAAGCACAAACAAACCTCCCAGGCATCGGGACATTTTGAGAAGTGTGTTGAGCAAAGTTGCTTCTTTTTATAAAATTAACTAAAGGAATTCAATTGAAGTTTTAGAGACAATCAATTCCTAGCTGGAACCTTGCAGTTAAGACAGATTTTCAGGTGTTATACAGCCAGTACCACAGATCCGTGGACAAATACAATAAATCAAGATGACAGGAGGAATATATCAGGTCAGGCAGAATACTCCAGAGTGTTGATACCTTCTCTAATAAAAATTAATGAGCATCTATTAAAAAAAACCATGAAAACTAATGCTTTTTAGGGATAAAAACTGTTTATGCTTGTACAGCAAACTACATTTTATTTAGGCCAGTATACCATGTGCTTAGACAAAGGCAAGATAAAGACAGAAAATGAACCTTCACTGGTTTATTTCACTGAATACTGAAAATCAAGTGAGACATCATAACAATACAAGAAAATACATAGACAGTAACAGCAACTCAAGTGAACAGCCCTTTTATAATTAGTAATTTTAATTTCATACACTTATTTTCCTTCCTATCCAGCAATTTTCCTTATAGTAAATGAAAGATCAGATCTAAACCAACAAATCCAGAGACTTCACAACACATTGCCTAACTATGAGGAATTTTTTCTTTATCTAAAAATTATTTTTAACTTCAGATTGTGATAGAACCAGTATTAATTTCTTAGACTAATAAACTGTACATATACATGGTCCAATGTGTGATCCTTTGACCTACAGATATACAGAGCTAGTTACTTAATGATTTCAGTCCAATAAAAAGAGAGACTAAAATACTTTAATGAACATTATGTTAAATATTTTGCTTCTTCAAACAGCCCATCTTCATGTCTGATTTTTGATCTTCCTCTGTAGCATGTAGCACAGACACCTGTTGAAATGAACCAGAGGTAGAACAGCTGGTCTATTCCAGTTGTACATACTTCTGACTGGTGAATATATTCTGATATATTTGGTCACATTACAAAGAGAACAGTTCAGTTGTAAAAAATATGCCCATTAAAAAAAAAAATCACTCTGTAAAGAATGACTGATTTTATATGCTCAGGTTTTAACAATGAAGAAATACTTTCAATGTTGTGGACAGTCCCTGCAGTACTGACAACCTCATGATGTGACAGACTAACATAAAAACAGGACTTGAAGAATGCTACTGGATAATTGCACATTCAATAACTGTTTCTGTAGGCAAGTATGCTAAATGCAGTAAGGATGATCCAAAGCATGCTGTGGTACATCTGCCAATCCCCATGCAGTTCAAGAATTCGTTTGCCTTTCCCTGCCCTCTCACACATGTAAGAACTTCAGAACTGCAAGATCCGGAACAGAAAAATCACGCTCACATGAGGCACAAACCACTTTCTATTGCCCGGCAAACCATGGAACCATAAACAGTTTGAGTTGGAAGGGACTTTTAAAGTAACCTAGTCCAAGCCCCTGCAATGAGCAGGGAATTCTTCCCCTAGACCAGGTTGGTCAAAGCCCCAATCCAACCTAACACTGAATGCTTCCTGGGATGGGGCATCCACAACTTCCCTGGGACAGCCTTTAGCTTTCTCATCACTCTCATATTAAAAAATTTCTTTTTTATGTCCAAGCTAAATCTAAATCTCTCTCAATTTAAAAACCTCACCCCCTCGTCCTGTCACTACAGGCCTTATAAAAAGTCTGTTCCCATCTTTCTTATAAGTTCCATTTATATACTGAAAGGTCAGAATAAGGTCTCCCCAGAGCCCTCTCTTCTCTAGGCTGAAGAACTCCAACTCTCTCAACCTTTCCTCATATGAGAGGTGTTACATCCCTGTCACCATCTCCATGGCCCTCCTCTGGACCTGCTCCAACAGGTCCATGTTTTCCCTGTGCTGAGGGTCCCAGAGCTGGGCACAGCATCCCAGGTAGGGTCTCATAAGAGGGGAGTAGAAGGGGAGAATGACCTCCTTCACCCTGCTGGCCATGCTGCTTTTGATGCAGCTCATGATTTTGATTTACTGAAAGGTTGTTAGTCCAGCTACAGAACAGAAGTCCATACAGGGAGCCAGGACACAGAGGGTAGTGCTGGAAAATGACTAGCTTCCTTCATTGCAACTTCTGCCTCAAAGACTCTTCTATGAGCCAAAACAAATCCAAACCCAACTCCTGGAAAGATCAAGTTTACATCCAACTCCCAAAATTCTGCCTACAGCCAGAATCTCACTCTAACTGGTGTGAAGTCAATGAAGTCAGTAAAGTCAATGAAGTCAGTAAAGCACAGGTTTAACTGAAGTTGCACCTTGAGTAAGGCTGTGCAACAAAAATGGCAGATACAACCAGCAATACGTACAGGGCGTTAAGTATGCAAGGGCTCTCCTGTTACATGAGCATGTTCAAGTTTTACTAAAAATACCAATCCTAAATAAAAAAGTATGGAATTGCAAGAAAAAGTCTGCTACTGAACTTATGCAAAACTCAAACCCAAATTCAATGCTCCCTGAAAACAAACATCAGAACACGTTGTTTTTTTCAGGAATTAACAACAGATCTTTCTATACGCTTGTAATATACTTCTAATAAAAGGCAAATCTTACTGTTTCCTATGTGATTATGCTTACTTTGAACTATTAAAGTAATAAGAGTTTTAATTTTACATGAAAGTTATAAAACCCAGTGATGTCTGTGGGATTTCAGACTGGCAAAGAGGTCTACCTACCCGCAGATCTCAGTGCAACCTTGATCTCAGTTTAAAACTAATTAGCGCAGTTTATTCAGTTGTTTCTGGATTCCTACTGCCTCCTCCTCCAGTCCTTTATCTTTAGTACTAGAAACCTGTGAAATTCCATACCCTCATAAATACTCCTGAAGACCATGACACTTTCATCAGGTAAAGACATCCACCATCAGATGTATAGAGCCACAGAGCATTATTATTTGTGGATTTTTATACTACGAATGCTGTTTCCCCTAGTTTCTTTTGGATTGCAAAATTCCTATTGGCTCTAGTTATAGTTGTCAGCTTGAATACTGCAATACCCTGTTTCCAAGTTGGCTAATTTATATACTCATGGCACAGACACGAGTAAATAAAACAGTTACATGACATTATGCTTTTAATTTTCAATTTAAAGGAAAGGAATCTGAAGGCAGTTCTATTAAAACTCTTGCCCTTTCAGGCCCTTACCGCATGTTATTATATGAGTACAAATAAATTAAAATATATTTATTTGAAACACTGTGAGGCTTAAACATTTCAATTTTTGTGACAAGTTTTGGCTTACGTGCAGCTTGCAGACTATATCTGATGGAGAACAAGTTCTGAGAAAGATTCTTTGCCAGATAAAACATACTTTAAAGATGAAAATCAACAGAGCAATACCACTCCTGGTACTTAGAAGCACAAAATAATTGGCTGAATTTCCAGAAGAAAGTCTACCCTAACATCTGAATTCAGCCCAATAATCAAAAGGAAGCAACTCTAGAACATGGGAAGGGCATGGTGCTCCAGAGAAAATGAAGTGATTAATCACAAGGAATACCAAAAAATCCCTAGAAGAATTTCAGGAGATACACCATTTACTCAGAGATACCATTTGATACTATGCCTTCCTGCTACCGGTTCATGGTTTTCTGTTCTGTATACAATATTGTTCTTTTCACCATAGCTTACAAAAACATACAAAGAACTTCACCTTCCTACCTCTGACAGTAGTACAGCAACAGTGAATGTACTCAATACTGCCATAAGAATCATTTAGTCACAGACAAGTTAAACTTTCACTGTATACCATTTGGCTTTCCACTACTGTTCAGCACTTAAAAATAGAGAAGTTTAATGTTTTCTTTAAATTAATATACTAACTTGCCTTGCAAATTCAAATAAGGAATGGATTAAGACTTTTTCTTACAAAAACATTTATTTTTGTGTACTATGAAGCAAAAGACCAAGTCAGCTCTAAGAGTTATTCAGATCACTTAGAGGTCTTAAGATAACATGTTCCATAACAATATTCTCCTCCCCATGCCAAACTAAGTTCTGTGTGCCTACTAATCCCGACTTCGAAGTTTTTGCCCTACTTAATTAAAAAGATTACTCTATAGTAAAAAAAGAAAACACTATTACATCTAGTGTTTCAGTAACTGGGATTTAGTATGTATGTATTATTGTATCAACTATTCCTTACTGCTGCAAAGAAAATAAGCTCTCAAATACCAACAGCAAGATTTAACTGTGTTTTCTGTCTGAGCTTTTCCTCACAAGACCATTATTATGCAGATATAATGGCAAGTCTATACGTGCAAGCAGTTGCTAAAGGGCATTCAAAAGGAGAATCAGAACATTTTAAGCCCCTTCCTCTCAGTGCCAGCAGCTGAACAAACCAGAACGCTGACACCCCTGGGGGCTCCCTCCCAGCACAGTTCCAGAGAGCTACCCTGCTTCACCTAATAATCTCCCCTATCAGGTAACATTCATTCTGAACAATTATTGCCCATTATTTCTCTGTCAGAGGCAATACAGCCTCTGAATACTGCAAAGGTCAATCATCTCACTGAGCATTTGTTCTTAGCCAAATGTAATTTCTTCTTTTTCTTTTTTGGGGTGAGTTTCTGATGCAGCCAAAAAAAAAATAAAAAATATTAAGCCAGGTTTTGCATACCTTTCAAATTAGAAATAGAATAAAAACTGCTTGAAAGCTTTGTCCTGACTGGTTCTACAGATTAGATCTGTCAACAAATTTTGCAGGCATTTTAATGAAATGCCGTACAATTTTTCCAGAAAGTTTTTTCAAGTAATCTTTTTTCCCCTCTCAAATCTGAGACTTAAAAGTACATCTTTTAGTCTTTCTGTATCAAGTACCTAGTAGTCTAACCTTGAAAGTGCTGGTCTCATGCCTAGCAGCATCGTTCCAGCTAAACAAAACTTCAGGAATTTTATTAAAACAAACAAGAAAACCCCCAAATTTCTATGATTTCCAAACACCTGCATCTCAAATCAAAAGGTTTATGTGTTGCATTCATTTTCAAAATACGCTCCTGGCAAAGAAAATGCACCAAGCCTTTCAATCAGATTTTTCTTAGCAACCTTCAGTGGAAATTAATGCTGCCTAATAATCTCCTAAGGGATTATTCCTACCATACAGAATATTAGTATTATATTAACCTGAAGAACAGTGGCTGTTTTGAACTACAGCAACAAGGTGTTATACGGTGCACCTAAAGGATATATTTAATACTCTTGCATATGGGTGGTCCAAGAATTTAGACTAAGTCAGAGAAAGAAAAGGCTGAAATGTGAAGAAGCTATTATTTTTTCCAATAAGCACTTCCTAAAGTAGCCCAGCCAACTCCAATAGACCAGAGCTATTCTCTGCTATTCTCCAGAAGAGCAGACAATCAAAAATACTATACATTTTAAACAGACTCACAGACACACTCCTCCTCATGCCTCCCA
Source organism: Sclerurus mexicanus (assembly GCA_013396755.1). Classification (NCBI taxonomy): domain Eukaryota; kingdom Metazoa; phylum Chordata; class Aves; order Passeriformes; family Furnariidae; genus Sclerurus; species Sclerurus mexicanus. The sequence goes on along the minus strand of VWZF01004736.1, from coordinate 752,000 downwards.
AATGAACTCACAGATATTAAAAGCAAAAATGTGTTAGATTATGTACTTTTCATATCTTTTTTGTCAACACACTAATTTTTACCCTTCCATAAAACCAACCTTTTTGTAGTGCTGAAAACTTTGGCACAATGAACACAGAACTTAAAGCTCCATACAAAACATCAACTATGCAGACCTCTTTTTGTATTCACTGCTCCATATTAACATAAATGATACTTAGCAGCGGAGAAAAAAAAGTAATAAAAAAAATTATACATTCAATATTAAACACATGATTGGACAGATGGGGGTTTTTATTCTTTTCAAGAAAGACAAAAAGTCACGGATTACAAATGGTTGCCATGGAAGGCTTTCAAGACCTGCGTGGATAAATCTCCAGCAGCCTTATGTGACCTAATAGCTGACACTGCTTTGAGTAGAAGATTGGACTAGAGATTTCCTGAGGTTCTCTTCAACCTGAACCATCCTATGACCGTACGAAAAAAAGGACATGTACATTCAAGTTCTGCACAAATCCTTTGTAAGCACTACTGCAAGGAATATAAATCTCCAAAGTTTGTAAGATAGATATGAGGCCAACCTCCATTTAATGAGAATATCAGATGATCATCCATCCCCACGTTGGTACCCTATGAAGCAACCAGAAATGATCAAGGATGATACTACAGCAACCTTGTCTGAACTCTGACAGCCGTACTTATGACTTTCAGCCCCTCATTTAACCATAAACTATAGCATTTTGCATCAAATTATTCACTAAAACCTTTTTAATTAGCTGTCAACCAGGTTTCCCTAAAACCAGTCTCTCTGTATACTAGAAACAAAACTGTAATAGAAAAATATTTATCTTGGGGATTTGTATGTTTGAATTCAGATATATGTAAGTAAAGACAACACTAAGCGTACTGCAGTCCTACTACCTACACACACTCTGGAAGTCTCATATAAACTGAAAATAAGTCATATCCATTGCAAAATCTCTGTGCAGCACTATGCAAGATTACAACATTCTTTTCCTTGGAAGTAGTCTGTTCCATTTATTTACTGCCTTAATTTCTGTAACAGCACTATTTCCAAAAACAATGTTGAGTCATCAAATGAAGCACTACCAGGATGAGCTAGCATGAGTCAGTAGGTAGAAGGACAGAGAAAAAGCAGGAGCCTCCAGGATGAAAGCAGCACTTTACAGAACAAAGACTTCGATGCGATAGGAAGACACAGTCTGCTTCCTGCAACCTATCTCATTCCACTGGTTTCAAAGGAATTGAGTGAGTTTAACATGATTAAAAGAGAAAAGAAGTGAAACACAGTGATCTATAGAAGTTTCCACATTAACTATGGAGCATTTAGATCATGATTTCAAGATCCATATGTTACTTAGGCTAGGCATTATCCTCTTTACAGTACTACTTTTTCAGGTTTTAAAAGCTAGTTCCAAAACTAAAACCTGTTAATAAAACACCATTGTGATTTCCACCTTTGTCATATCCCAAAGTATTTTACACCAAAACAATTCAAGTAGTAAATAAATGTTTCTAGTCGTAAAATGCCTTGCAAGTCAAAACCTGTAACAGCTACACACAGAGAGCCTATTTTGCCAAATTACCATCTACTACTACTGACAAAAACACACCTGAGATATCTTTATGAGAGGGACATCTGAATGCTTCCTCTTCAATAGAATGAAAGAGTTAATTGCTGAGGACTCTCCATAATTCTGTTATAAAAATAGTGTCTCTTGCTAAATTAGACCAAGCCTTGAGCCACATCACCATTTGCTGAGCCTCTGTTCAACATGCCTTAGTTTTTGGCAATGCATTTAATGCTCCTCTGTTTGCAGAGAAATTCATCTATGAGTCTGGCAAGAAAAGAGGTATTTCAGAATGAGTGCCAGAAGGTAATTTATAGAACATCCAATTCTCATGCCCCAGCAAACCAGTTGTGTTACACTGCCTCCCAGTGCTCAGTATCTGCGTGAGGCTCAACTGAAATTGGTTAAAGAATCCGTTTTGGACATGGAACTACCAGCAATTCCCAAAGGAATTACAACTATCTTAGAGATTGTTCACAAAAGCATTTTAGTTGTTTTGAAAAAATGCTAGACAGAATATTGAATTGTAACATTTAGTTTCACTTTATTTAAAGAAACTGCAATAGTAAAAACAAAACCCAGGCAAACTGATATGGTGGATTACTTTTTTATTGAGCACTTGCAAGCCTTGTATAAGGCAATCTTGGGACAAACTACAATTTCTAAATAATTGATAATATATCATTGACAAAACCCAGGAATTTTACAACAGATAAAATTTCTCTAGGAAAAGTAAGAAGCACTTTTATATTTTATATATAAGGTGACCCAAACAAAAGCATTTCAAAGTCAAAATGAAACTGGTAATCCCTGGGGGCCTCATATCATGTTTAAAACAGTACCTATTCAGTACTCCAATGCTGACCATTGAAAACCTCAGTAACTTCTAAACTGTGAAAGTCAACATACCAAAATATTTGTATCTTCATTTTTTTAGTCACTACAAACACACAAACACTGATGTTCAGAATTTATAGTAGTCTAACACAGAAAGTTAGTGAAGAGGCTTAAGTTCAACATAATCACCATTTCCAATTCTTTCAAAGACCACAAACACACAGCATTGCAGAAAAGATTTTAAAAAAACATCATTTCACAAAGCCTACGGTTGAATTTTACAGGGAAAAAGAGGCAGGTGCACGTTCTCACATTTTTAAGTTGTTGTGTCTTAAAAAAGCAGTAGGGTTGTTAAGCTTGAAGTACAATTTAGCTAAGTCAAATTTGAGGCAGTTCACTTATGAGAAAGGTCAGACCTCTGAAACTAAAAGCAAGTAAATAAGTGAAAAATCAGTGAAGCAAACCAGCTTGAATTTGTTCCTTTGGACAACACAGAAGAATGATGAAAATACACAACTTACAATCTACCCCTGAAATCACGTTGTTTACAAAAATGGTGACACAAGCCAAGCTTCTAAGAGCCCTTAGCAGAATGCTTGTAATTTAGCTTTAGAGATGCAGCTGATTCCATCTGTTCAGGGGACCTAATTAACTAAAAGCAAACCAGGTTCACAAATGAAAGGGAAGAAGGGGAAACACTTACAGCAGTTGGATCCTTCAAATGGAGCTGAGTTGCTGTCACTTGTTTGAAACCACCAGGATAACTAGAAAACAGAACATGCAAGCTTAATTCTACATGCTCAAGCATGATGTTAACACAAGTACCACTACATCTTGAGCAACAGCATAATGGTATTGCAAGACCTCAAAAAAATCAAGTTCTCATGAGTTCAAAAACAAGATTCTATCTTCTCAACTATCCAAGTTTAACACCATTTGTAGTTTCTTACTTATTCACTTCAGTATTAAAAAGTTTGTGCTTCACAAGCAGATGGATGTTTTTAAAACTGCTTATTAAATACACCATAACAGCTACAGACGACAATGGGAGTAAGACATGAAAAACTCAGAAATATTTCCCAATGATCAAGACTCACTAATAGTCTGTGGTTGACATAAGAGACATTCTGAATAGTATTTATTATTTTCTTACTCTTCTAAATAAACATTAGCAAGATTTGGCATATCTACTGTAATAAAATTTTACTTTTACTGCAATGGACCCATCTTTCTGAAGTCTATCCAGTGTGTTGAAGCTGCACTAATTGAGATTTACGCATAAGCTTTAAACGAATGATAGCGTGGAGTAAAAAATTACAGAAATTACACAGAAGTGTAGTAAAGCTGATTTTCATTTTGATTTAACTACATTATCAGGTATCAGCCTAAGTGAATGAAAATAAGCTCAGCAACATTAAGACATGTTCACTGGGCTGCATGGAATTATTATTTTTAACTGAACAATTCTTCTCCCATACTCAAAACCAATTTAGATACTTAGGCAAGTGCTTTAGCTTACACAAGTGCTTTAGCTTACACATAAGTTTTTAGCAAAAATTTTAAGAAGCCATAGGGGGAGTGGAGAAAAAAACTCCACTCATTAGTTTCCATCAACTCTGAACAAATATTTCTCAGTAATTCAGCAAATAAATTCCAGGATTGCAACATTAGCACCAAAAAAATTAGCTTTCTCAACATGATTTATTCATCTCCCACCTGGATACATTTTGACATTTAAGAGATTATTAACTAGTAGTGTCATTGTATAAAATAGGAGCAATGAACTGATCACTGCCACACTGTCTGTAGTTGATTACAGCACTCCCATCTGTAAACAAGTTATGTCTGCCAGGATAATATATTGTACACTACTGTATACAATGATTCAATAATATTTACTGTTAAGTTAACAGGTACTGGTAAGATAAAGTAATTAAAGTTGGCAACTATTTATATATGTGTGTGTAAATATAAATATATATAAATATATATAAAAATATGAATATACACATATAAATGAAAACGTGTAGTGCCAAGAGAAATATCTTATATTACACAGTAAACAGAATAGTCAGCACTGGGTCCAGAGGTTCACACAAGACACAACCTGGTTCACCAAATCTGTTTCTTTAGTCAATTGCTCTGACTACTTCTGCATTACATTACATTACATTGCCCTAATAACATATGCTGCCAATGAAAAAAAAAAGAAAGAAAAATGAAAAAAAAAGGAAGAAAAAGGTTTGCATCATTTTCAACATCGTAACACATGCAAACAAACAAAAACCTCAAAAAAATGTAAGTAGGAATTCCCTTTTGAACCTTAAAAGACTTCAACTATTAAGCAAATATGACATTAAATTTACCAAAAGCTCATTTGATTATTTACTATAAATCTTACCCAGTATGTGAAGAATATACTTTCTGTTCCCATTTGTTACCAGAGAAGGCAATATGTCTTGTATTTATTATGACAACATGATCTCCACAGTCATCTACAAGGTAGAAATAAGTGAAAAATAATAAAGAGAACCATAGGGGAAATCAATCAAAATAATAAGTATTATGTGTGTGATACATATGTAGTAGTACATAAATACATACTTCATAAAGCTGAAATTTAAAAATCTGAGCTTTTTGAGTCACACCATCCACATCAGCACTTAAATACCAAGCTTAATTACTATATTAATTAGTACTGTCAGGTTAGAAGGCAGGTGAGAAGTAAAACACCACCAGACCAGATAATTAAATCATGGCAATTACTCAGCTAAGATCTGAAAATCTGGCTTGGAGGCAAGTGTATTATTCTACTCAACATGTTATGCTGCATATGCACCTATATTTCAAGAAAAAAAAACAGAGGAAAAAGGTTAGTTCCAAATGACCCTAAATATTTGTTTTATTTTATTTCATTTCATAAAAACAGTACCTATGTTTACTGAAGGGCTGAACATTTTGGATAAGTAAAATAATTCTATTAAATACATTCTAGGGCTAAATATATAAAAGAAACAAAAATACTGGGTTGGGGGATGAGTAGGGGAAAAAAGCCCTTTAAAAATCCCAATAGCTCTGTTGGGAAAAAAAACTCATACCTTCGTCAATCAGTCAGAAGTGAATGTTACACCATGTACACATATATTTAGTTATATAACCAACTTCAGAATTTTTTTAAGTGCAGAGTCTATAATCTATCACCCTGCCGGAAACAGTTATTTTAATAGATCTTCCATGCTAATAAAGTGCTAATGAAACCCATACTATCTCAAAAATATACTGAAAATATGAGAAAATATGCAGTTTTTCATTTCAGAAGTAAGGATCTTGATCAGCTGTATAAGCTATAACCACACATTCAATCAACTGGAAAATGATTTGTCCAGAGGTCACTCTGATTTGCATCACCAAATCAGAACACAAGTATTTGAAGAGACTCACCTGATCATAAAATTTTTGAGTAGATAACAAGGCAGCTGTACAAAGCAGGGCTTAAATTGAGCACGCATTTTTTATAGGAGCATATCAATGCAAGTTTCAAACCTTAAGTTTTTTACTACTTTTTAATCTTGTGTTCTCTTAATGCTGTACTTTCAATTAGAGCTGAAGTGCAAATGCAATTTAAACATCTTCACTGCTGCAGCCTTTCACTGCTGACAAAAACACTGTATGTCTACATAAACATCAGGAATCTGACACTAGACTTTGTGCCTTTTTGGTTGGGAAGATGACAGAATAAGCTCATCTAAAGAAATTTTTTCCAACAGTTTTCCACTTGCATGGACACTGAATTAACAATCTGGATACCAAACTAAAAACGAAATAACACAAACATCCCCACAGTGCTATTCTGTCTAAGGAATTTTTATCTCAAAGACACTAAAAGATTTGTTAGTTCAGAAAAAAAGGGAAAAAAAAAAAAAGAAGTGTTAAGTACATCAACCACAATTCCTGCGTACTTTGCTCTCACAGGGAATATCAAATGTCTCAGTAGTAGTTACCTAAAAATATCAATCTCATGTGTAATGCATTCAGTACTGATTTACAGAATACTTCAAACCAAATAACGTTACCCTTGAAATGACTTTCCAGGACTTTATACCTTCGTGGGCATAGAAGTGTCAAAGATGTTTCCCAGAGGAAAATCAAAAACTTTTCCTCTCAGCACCTGCCTTGTTTTTCAGCCAGCCTTAAGTCTCCAGTGACATCTTGTGGATACCACAAAATTTGCAACTGCAGAACTCTAGTATTTAAAACATCTTTAGACCACTACAAATCCTATCTTCTATTATGAAACAGATTGAGTATAATTTTAGCATGTACATTTCAAATGTATGAGCAAATTTCAAGGCTTCCTTTATGTTTCAGTAATGTCTCTTGAAAAATCTGCATGGGTATTAAAGGAAACAGATTATGTACCAGCTTATCCCTGTGAGACAAGCACTACAGTATTACAACTGATGAACAATATTGCAGACACATCTTTACTGATCTGAATCTTCGAATTTGCAGAAAAGCAAAATGATTGTTTTACTTAAACAAGAACGTATCTTTCAACAAAGATTATGTGTCCCGTTTGAGAATCAGAGAGGTTCCAGCCTCATCATCACTGAATGCCTGAGGCAAGAAGGGACCTCTGAAGGTCACATCATCCAAATCCTGTGCTCAAAGCATGGCCAGCTTTTGAAAATCTCCAGGGATGAAGAGTCCACAACTTCTTGGGCAACCACTTCCAGTCACTCTCACAATTAAAATATGTTTCCTGACATTCAGAGGCAACCTCCTGTGTTTCAGTTTGTGCCCACTGCCTCATTAAGACAGGACTTTTCTGTACCTTATTCAGAATCAAGAAGCACTATAAGGCTGTGGTGCTGTGCACCTACTGAAAGGTAGCACTCAGAACACCTAATCAAGACCTGTATCAGTGTCTCATTATGTGCACTGTGATTTATATCTTTATAACCAAAATCAATGCAATGAAACATGTTCTGAGGCTTTTTAAAAATTGAAAGCATGACCCACTGCAATTCAGCTACTTAAATTATAAATTCATAACATGCTCGACATACACTGGTAAAGAAACAACACAGGGTTGTAGAGGCGCATGATGGAAAAAGCGTGAAGGAGAACTAATTCATTTATAGTTTACAAACAATTGAGAAATGCAACCTTTTGTGTCAAGCTTGATTTTAAACCTGAAATTGGAATAAACATATAAGTCAAAGAAAGCAAATTTGCTTCCGTCCACTGCAACACTCACTCAGTGCATGATAAATAGGTTTATGTCTCCCTTCGAGCCTGAGCACGGTCGCAGCCGCTATTTTTCCTGGGGGCTGCATCTTCGCATCCAGGAGGTACCAGGCCCTGGCAAAGGTAGCCCATTGCTGAAGAGAACGAGAGGCAACACTTAGCACAGTAAAAGCTCACACTACCATAATCTAGCTTCTTTAATTGATATAACGTATTAGTAAGGTACTAACGCTGAATAAAGTTAAGTTACTAATAATAAGGGAACTAACACTGAAAGGGTTAATAGAAGTAAGTGCAAGAACTTTCGCTGAAGCTACAAGGGCAGACTGCTTAGTTGAGGCCATAAATGGCTACAAGAACAGATACGATGCTATAAGAAACAAAAGGTTCTTCCAGTGCCTGCCAGGGAAACTGGCCTAAGCAAGTTTCGGGAGCAGAGGTGAAAAGGACGAAGGGAGGAACACTTCTTTTACACCGAGAGATACTGGAAGAAATACCAATATTCAGCGCCGCCCCCTTCAAATAACCTTTAAAGGCACCACGATACACCCCCTGCAGCACGATGTAATACGTGACACCACTGACAGGCTGCCGGCCCTGAGGGCTTTCCTTCAC